>SJYC01094955.1:0-16485 GCA_006408675.1 Madoqua kirkii
GAGAGAGAGACTAACCATAGGAGAAAGAGTCTCTACTCGTCTCAACACACTCTTTGAGGTGGTCCCCTGAATGCCATTGCCCTTTGCCCAGAACCAACCAAAACATACTCCAGATTATAAGGTGCATCTGGAATTAGAGCGGTCAGACTATGAATCTTCGTCCTGGAATGCTGTCTCAGCCAGGCCATTCTAAGGCACATCAGCACCTCGGGGAAAGGATTGAGAGACTCCCTCTTCAGAGAGAGCAGAGCATCGAAATGAGCCTTCAGTTTCCCTGAAAATGCGGCTAAGGCCATGACTACTTCCAAAGCGACCACCTTTACTATGCTGACTCCTTCTCCCACACTAAAATATCTCTAATGCCTTTTTTTTCCATTACTTCTTGTACTTGCAATAAACATGCTACTAACTTGTCATCTAAATCCACCTGAAAACCCAAGCCCACTTGGTGTGCATTTGGTTTGGAGTATAAAAAGAGAAAGTCTGCGGCTTCCTTGCAGTGTTCTGTTTCAGCGGTGGTCTGTAAGCTGATGTGATGGGGGGAGCCTCAGGGAGCAGGAGAGAGGGGAGCTGGGAAAGGTGCTGGGCCTGGGGACCACCAAGCCCTCAGGATTGCTGAGAAATACTAGCTTCATACCATTTTATTAATTTACCACTTACAAATATATTTTAAAGTGGTATTGACTGCCTATAATTTCTCTTTTATAGACCGTGAGAATCAGTCAATCCTGATCACGTAAGTAGATTTGATGCTTTGTTTTCACGACTGCCATAGCTCCTGGCTTTGGGACCTCTACTGACTTGGTTTTTATCTGACAGCGGAGAATCTGGGGCAGGAAAGACTGTGAACACGAAGCGTGTCATCCAGTACTTTGCAACAATTGCAGTCACTGGGGAGAAGAAGAAGGAGGAACCAACTTCAGGCAAAATGCAGGTGGGTCAGGTTGCCAGGTCAGCATGTGGGCTGTCAGGTGAGGAACTCCCAAGCCCCAGATGTGAGCACTGCTCTTGCCTTGGCAGGGGACTCTGGAGGATCAGATCATCAGTGCCAACCCCCTGCTGGAGGCTTTTGGCAACGCCAAGACCGTGAGGAATGACAATTCCTCTCGCTTTGTGAGTCTCGGGGTCACAGAAGGGTCTTGGGTCTTAAGTGCTCACAAAGGCATCTCTCAGTCGTTATTTCAATCTCTTCTTACTCATGTGCTGTTTTGTATGTAACATCATCTTTTTCACTTGCAAGGGTAAATTCATCAGGATCCACTTCGGGACCACAGGGAAACTGGCTTCTGCTGATATTGAAACATGTGAGTAACAGGACCTTCTGAACAGAATCCAGAGTGACAGTGATAGACTGGAGGAACATCTTACAGCTCCTACTGGGCCTAAGAGCTTGTGCAACACCAAACATGCCCTTGGGAAATACCAGTCTAACCAGAGGCGAAGGTGTGCTTCACCCACTTCGGTCAGGAGCTAATTCTGCTATAGAAACTGCCAGGAATTGTTGGGCTTGTCAGAAGGATTTCAGCCTCACAAGACACTTCAAATTTTTCTAAAAAAAAACTAAGCTTAGGGGTACATTAGTTGGGTTTAGTGTATGAGATTTCTTCCTTAGTGTGAGCTTGATAAATCTTGCTCTTAGTAACTACTCTATTATTAAGTAAGCAGAGATGCTGAGGAGGAACAGGTTATCAAGAATCAATTGTCAAGGATCCTATGTATGAGAAATGAATATGTCTTGAGACAGACAACTTTAGCTTCCTTCAAGAGGGGTAAGAGTAACCACAGTGGTAGAGACACAATTACATGGTACCTCATGGGACCAGTCAGCTGAAATCACAAGGGGCCAGTGAAGTTTTTAGTTCATGACCCCATGATCCAAAG
Organism: Madoqua kirkii; assembly: GCA_006408675.1. Taxonomy (NCBI): domain Eukaryota; kingdom Metazoa; phylum Chordata; class Mammalia; order Artiodactyla; family Bovidae; genus Madoqua; species Madoqua kirkii. The sequence goes on from SJYC01094955.1 coordinate 1,882, forward strand.
CCACTCCAAGAACTTTATCAGTTTTCCCTCTAATCCCATGTCTGCTTGCCATTGCAGATCTTCTGGAGAAGTCTAGAGTCACTTTCCAGCTGAAGGCAGAAAGAAGCTACCATATTTTTTATCAGATCATGTCTAACAAGAAGCCAGAGCTAATTGGTATGAAAAAGCTTAAATGTATTAAGTTAAAAGCTAACATCTTCATTAGTCCCTTCTAACGTAAAACATACTCTCTGAATTCTATGTACCCAGAAATGCTCCTAATCACCACCAACCCATATGACTACGCCTTCGTGAGTCAAGGGGAGATCACAGTCCCTAGCATCGATGACCAAGAAGAGTTGATAGCCACAGATGTAAGTTTCACATGCAGTTTTTAAAAACAGTTGTTATATATGGGAATGACAGTGACAACCCTGCTATACTTGTGGTTCGGGACACAGTACAAAGTCTCCTAAATAAGTTAGTGTCTTATGTCCTAATTCTGCCCTCTCACTTCTCCTGGCAGAGTGCCATTGACATCCTGGGCTTCACTTCTGATGAAAGAGTGTCCATCTACAAGCTCACAGGGGCAGTAATGCATTACGGGAACCTGAAATTCAAGCAAAAGCAGCGTGAGGAGCAAGCAGAACCAGATGGCACTGAAGGTACCAAATGAGTCCCCAACTGGGTTAAATGAGAGAAAATAGGCAAGTACATTGACTCCAAGTTCATGTCTTCTTTATACCTGAGCATCTGATGGACACACATATCAAACCCCTCATAGCAGTGATTCCCTCCTTACTCTGCCCCTAGGTGTTGTGGGGCCACAGTAGGTCATGCTGGATGTCTGAATTGTGTCTCTGCAGTGGCTGACAAGGCTGCCTACCTCCAGAGTCTGAACTCTGCTGATCTGCTCAAAGCCCTCTGCTACCCCAGGGTCAAGGTCGGCAATGAGTTTGTCACCAAAGGCCAGACTGTGCAGCAGGTAAGTGCACAACCTCTGTGAATCATACATTTTCCAGGCCTTCAAGTCATGTCTTTAATAAGGGCAATAATCATTACTCTGTCCATGAAGGTGTACAATGCAGTGGGCGCTCTGGCCAAAGCCGTCTATGAGAAGATGTTCCTATGGATGGTCACCCGCATCAACCAGCAGCTGGACACCAAGCAGCCCAGGCAGTACTTCATCGGGGTCTTGGACATCGCTGGCTTTGAGATCTTTGATGTAAGTTAGCAGAAACTTTGCAGGAGAAAAGCTTACCAATCTTGCTGCGGCAGTCATTTCTACAAAGAGTCTGTTAAAAAAAAAAAAACATTTAACACCGTAACACCCTAAATTGACACATCAAAGATGATCAAAAAGTCCATGAAAAGGTATCAACTTTGGGTTCAAACTCCACCTCTGTCATTTCCTACCTGTGAACTTGGATAATGGAAATGGTATTGACCCCAAACAGGGTAAATTCAACTAAGACCTGTACAGAAAGCTCATAGCACCCCAGATAACAGATCTACTTCTGTGAAGCTTTTGCCATTACAAGATTTCTGGATTTAAAGACCTAAGCACCATCCCCTAGCACATAGTTAGCACTTTCATAGTTAGCAAAGATGGCTGTGTGGAAGACAAGGACAAATTCAAAGCACAATTCTGAGATTCCTACCTGCCCTCCATGGCCAGTAGAGGGGATGGAAATGGCATGGTAAAGAAACTCAAATTCATCTGCCTGAGACAGAATACCTCCTATACAGTTTACCCAAGTCTTCTCCCCAACAGCAGTGTTTCAGGTATGTCCGATCTCATTGCCATACCTCTCTCTCTGAGTGCATTCATGGACATTGGATGAGATTTTCTAGGTTTAGGAACAAAAGCATTTCCAGAAATCCTCAACCCAACATGGGAAGAGAGGAATAATATTGTTCCAAGCAACAACATGAAGAGTAATTCACATGTTTTCAAATGAGAGCTAAGGACAGTGTAAACCGGCAACCTTTTTGAGAGCTTTCAATAACAGTTTTTTTACTGAGATATAATTCACATCTCATGCAGTTCACCCACTTAAGTACTGAGTTCAATGGATTCTGATATATTTACAGATGTGTGCAATAGATTTTAGGACATTTTCATCCACCCAGTGGGCAACCACTCCCCACTAAGCAGTCAGTTCCTATTTCCTTCTTACCCAATCCCCTGGAAATCTGCTTTCTGCCTGTATGGATGTGCCTATTCTGGACATTTCATGTAAATGACATCATACACTACGTAGAACTTTGAACTTGTCTTCCTTTGCTCAGCCTAGTATTTGCAAGGTTCACCCGTGTCTCTTTGGCTTTTGTGTATGGGGACATTGCGCTGAGTCAGGTTGTGTTTTCATGCAGGGAGCAGTTAGGCTAACTATGTAGGAAGAGTCCTTTCAAAGAGAAGCTGTTATCACGAGAAGAATGTTCATTTCTTTTTCCTACTTATTTAGTTCAACAGCCTGGAGCAGCTGTGCATCAACTTCACCAATGAGAAACTGCAACAGTTTTTCAACCACCACATGTTCGTGCTGGAGCAGGAGGAGTACAAGAAGGAAGGCATCGAGTGGGAGTTCATCGACTTCGGGATGGACCTGGCCGCCTGCATCGAGCTCATCGAGAAGGTTTGCCTTCCTTTCTCAGACCACAGGTCACACTGCTGACCCGTATTTAGAGGAAAATCACAAATCTCACTGCACACTCTGGGAAAAGGTTTCTATTGGTAACTAAGATCAGGGAAGGTCCTTTGGCCAACTCTGAGGTAGATGATCTGGTAAAAGGAGACTGAGTCTTTCCTAGAGTCCAGAACTCTACCCTTCCTCATAGTCTGATCACAAGTCTGATTCTTAAACCATCTTTCCTTATTAAAGAGCTCCGAGGAGAGCGTGAGTCACTTATTTCTTTGTCAGTTTTGGAGTCATTCCTGCTGGCATTTGAAGGTGGAGTTCCTAGTACTTTAAAGCAGGGGCTCTCTGTTGTGCCAAAGACTACACAAGTACTGAGTAAACCTGCACATTCCCCTAAGCTCGCTCCTAGAAATCTTTTGGGAAAAGGGTGGGGTAGAGCCTCGGAATCTGCACTTTTACCAGGTGTTTCTGACACAACCCACTTGCAGGTCACACCTGGAGAAACACTGCTCCAAGGTTTTGGGGCAAAGACACAAACTCCACCGGAGGTCTGTCCTTGTTCATCTTACTCTCCGTCATATCCCAGAGCCCAGCACACACCTGAGTATTGATAGGCACCCAATCAATACTTGCCATTTAACAACTTCTGACCAAAGAAATCAGTTTTCACTAACTGTAAAGAATGATGTCTTTACTCAAGCAGGATCAGAATGCTACCCATTAGTTCTGCAGGCAGACAATTCAAGTGCAGGTTTCTTTTCTTTCTCTCAGCCTATGGGCATCTTCTCCATCCTGGAAGAGGAGTGCATGTTCCCCAAGGCCACAGACACCTCCTTCAAGAACAAGCTTTATGAACAGCATCTTGGAAAGTCCAACAACTTCCAGAAGCCCAAACCTGCCAAGGGCAAGGCTGAGGCCCACTTCTCCCTGGTGCACTATGCGGGAACAGTGGACTACAACATTACTGGCTGGCTGGACAAGAACAAGGACCCCCTGAATGAGACGGTGGTCGGGCTGTACCAGAAGTCCGCAATGAAGACTCTGGCTTTCCTCTTCGCTGGCGGTCAAACTGCTGAAGGTTATTTTTAAGATCAATTATATATTCTTAAGAGTCTCAAAACAGAAATACATTGCTTATCAGAGGAAGATATAACAAAATCTACCATAGAAAATACTGGCCAATGTAGAGCTACTGGAATGAGGTATATTTAATAAGCATGACATCATTCTAAGATCACAGACTTTAAAAGCTACAGTTTACCCAACGGATCCTTTGTCTATAGCCTCATTTCACCAATGAGGAAACAGAGACTCTAAGAGATTAAGGGACTTACTCAGGATCATAGAGCTCATTTATACCATTTTAATCATACTGGGTTTTTCAAGGATTCAGCTAAGCTAGAAATGAGGACATCTTTTGTCAGCCTACCAGTGCTTAAGAAATTGAAGTTCTATTCTCCTAAACCCCAATGTGAAAGTAATAGGACAAAGGTACAGGCAAATAGGAAATAGGACTTCCTTGCAGGTTACTAGAGGTTCACCACCTGCAACTTTGCCTTCGCTCCTGCAATTGTGTGCACTAAGGAGGCATTACTACACTGTCTCCTGGGCACTTCCTTCAGGCGACAGACTTGGCCAGTTTGGAGTAGCTGTGTCCCATCCCTTCCCCACATATATTCTTTTCACTCACAAGGTGTTTTTGTTTTTGTTTTTGTTGCTGTTGTTCTAAATGCCTATTACATGAACCAACATATATTTTCTTAATCTAAAGTTGAAAGGGGAGAGACATGGAAAGAACAGGAATGACCCAAGTGAATGAGTGCAAATTCGAATTCTCAAGGGAATTTTGGCAGCCCTGATGTCTATGGATAATTGTAAATAATTTTAATTTTTCCATTTCATATTTCAGAGGGTGGCGGTGGAAAGAAAGGTGGCAAGAAGAAGGGTTCTTCTTTCCAGACGGTGTCAGCTCTTTTCAGGGTACAGTATATCTTGAATTCCAAAGGGTTACTTTTGTAAAAAATAATATGACTATAACTTTTAAAAAATTATTTTAAATAAATATATGGTGAAACTGAGGTAGTGACATACTAAAAAAAAAAAAACCAAAAAACTGGAAAATTCCTTAAGGAAAAATTTAGCAAAAAGACCCATGGTGAGTCTCTTCTCCATATAAACTTTTAGGATAAATGAATCATTTACCTCTTAAGCCCAATATCTAAAAGCTCTGATAGTAAGCAAATTTCACATGAAATCAAACCCTCTTTGAAGCAGATGTAGTCAGTTACATCTACTTCATAAGACTGAAGTCTCAATACAAATTTTCTCTGATTGGCAGCACTTGAGGAAGATAAACTGAAGCTGGCTGATTTTTTGTAATCCATTATTTCCTCTCTATGATCCATACAAATGATTTCTCCTGGACATCATGACTCGTTCTTCATTGAGACAGCTCATTAAAATGTGAAATGGGGGCAACTTCACTAAGGATCATTGATAGGAACTCTCATGTTGATGCAGCTAGAAATTATTTTGAAACTTTTAACATGGTTCCACAGGAGAATCTGAATAAGCTGATGACCAACCTGAGGAGCACTCACCCCCACTTTGTACGCTGCATCATCCCCAATGAAACTAAAACTCCTGGTAAGGCACTTCAGATACCCAGACGAGCTCCAGTGTGACTTCTCAGGAGACTATTAATTATATGAAGAACATGTCTTTTTTTCTGAGCCATGGAGCACGAGCTGGTCCTGCACCAGCTGAGGTGTAATGGCGTGCTGGAGGGCATCCGCATCTGCAGGAAGGGCTTCCCCAGCAGGATCCTGTATGCAGACTTCAAACAGAGGTTTGTGTCTCTTTATTTTTCCCTTTCAGTGTGTTAGTTTATATAAAAATTGCTATTTTTATCTATAGCTCATTTTTATCTACTGCCATCTACAGCTCATTTGTAAGATTTTTCCTTGAAAAATGAGCTTCAGCCATTTTAAAGGTGATTGTAAAAGAAAGAAGCCTTGGTTTATATAGTCATTAAGTTTTTCATCCTGTCTTCTCAAGTTTTACAAAAGGCATGGATGGTTTTAATGGAATTTTTTTCTCCAAAACTCAAATTAATTTTTTCAATGGTAGCTACCAAGAGTTTCTTTTTTTTTTTTTTTCAGTGAAAACCCACATTTTTATATTCTTTTTATTCTGACAGATATAAGGTTCTAAATGCAAGTGCTATCCCAGAGGGTCAGTTCATCGACAGCAAGAAGGCTTCTGAGAAACTTTTAGGGTCTATTGACATTGACCACACCCAGTACAAATTTGGTCACACCAAGGTACCAGCAATCAAACTGCTATCATAATTCACCCCCTCTGGGCTTTCTTATGAGCAGAAGTAACATATTTAACCTGTACTTTGGCAAGGTTTTCTTTAAGGCTGGCCTGCTGGGAGTTCTAGAGGAGATGCGAGATGAAAAGCTGGCTCAGCTCATTACACGCACTCAGGCCATTTGCAGAGGGTTCCTGATGAGAGAGGAGTTCAAGAAGATGATGGAGAGAAGGTGAGGAAACAAGTGCAAGTCTCACTTCTCCACATTTTCACAGCTTAATCCAGTCATTATTTTTGTTGAGAGATGTTAACTTTCCACATTCTTCTTCACTTGCCTCTCTTCTTCCAACAGAGAATCTATCTTCTGCATCCAGTACAATGTCCGTGCTTTCATGAACGTCAAGCACTGGCCCTGGATGAAGCTGTATTTCAAGATCAAGCCCCTCCTCAAGAGTGCAGAGACAGAGAAGGAGATGGCCAACATGAAGGAAGAATTTGAGAAGACCAAAGAAGAGCTGGCTAAGTCAGAGGCAAAAAGGAAAGAACTTGAAGAGAAAATGGTGACTCTGATGCAAGAGAAAAATGACTTACAACTCCAAGTTCAATCTGTGAGTATGAGACATCGCACAGTTCAGCTACATATCCTCTCATCACTGACTGGATATGAGGCTTTTTTAAACTGAAGATTTATAAATAAATGGTTTCCACTGAAACATTTGTTGTAATTGTTTGCCCTTCAAAAACTCTAAAACTCAGACCTAAAGAAGAGTAGATGCAAAGTCACAAATTATGCCCTATAGGTTCAATACACATTCATGCATAGTTTGGTCATCAGTGAGCAAAGACACACACACACACACACACACACACACACACACACACACACAAATCCATAAACATTTTCCTTTCTTGCTAGAACCTCCCCTTGCATTATAATGTTCTCCTCTTAATAAATGTTTTTGTGCATAAAATGAAAATTATGTTGCTTTTACCAGGACAGAAAAAAGGCTAAATTAATCCCCCCCTCAAATGTGAGAAAACTGATCCTCGGAATGAATAAGTAACTCTTCCAAAGTAGCCAAGGAGCAAATTTTACCAAAAGGCTACTTTTACTGATATGACCTTCCATACATGGATATTTGGAAGAAATTCACTATTATATTTATTTAATCAGTAGGGTGCAATTACTAACATTTTGTCCATTTGATTAAGTTGACAAGTTAGTTGGCATATGTGTTGACCATTCTGACTGAATCATTGAAGTCTGCTCATTTTAATACATTGTTGTGTATTTACAGATACAGCTTAAACAAATGAATATGTTTCCTTTCCCCCTCTAGGAAGCAGATGGCTTGGCTGATGCAGAGGAAAGGTGTGACCAGTTGATTAAAACCAAAATCCAACTTGAGGCAAAAATCAAGGAGCTAACTGAGAGAGCAGAGGATGAGGAAGAGATCAATGCTGAGCTGACGGCCAAGAAGAGGAAACTGGAGGACGAATGTTCAGAACTGAAGAAAGACATAGACGACCTTGAGCTGACACTGGCCAAGGTTGAGAAGGAGAAACACGCCACAGAGAACAAGGTACAAATCGTGACCCATTTTAGAGTGTATACAGTGCAAGGTTGTTACTGATATATTTTAACTGCATGTTTAATCCTGAAATTATTGAATATGAAAAGATAATACTGTTATACTTATGTCATTTCTTTAGTCTTCGTCACTTTTATCCATTTACCTTGACCTTTATCTCCCATATTTTTCAGCTACACAGGCCTGGGTTAACTTCTAGTTTCCATTTTTCATCTCAGGTTGACATTATTCTAAAATATTACTGTGTTTCTCATCAAGACAACAGGATGGCATTAATATTCCTGTAATTTGTTTAACTCTAAAGGTGAAAAACCTCACAGAAGAGATGGCAGGCCTTGATGAAAACATTGCAAAGCTGACCAAGGAGAAGAAGGCCCTCCAGGAGGCCCACCAGCAGACCCTGGATGACTTGCAGGCCGAAGAGGACAAAGTCAACACCCTGACCAAATCTAAAACCAAGCTAGAGCAGCAAGTGGATGATGTAAGTGTGAAAAACACGGTGTTTCCTCTTAAGGTGAAATAAACAATTGTGACACGCAACCATCAGTGGCGCTCATTAGCCTTTAATTGCTGATTTGGAAATAATAATTAAAGCTTTCATGACATTTGCTGTATCTTTTAAAATTCTCCTATGTCTTTGAAAGCTACGTTCAGTGCTTAAGAACTGAAACAAATAAAATGCATTATAAACTTAGCTTGAAGGATCTCTGGAACAAGAGAAGAAACTGCGAATGGACCTAGAGAGAGCCAAGAGGAAACTGGAGGGTGACCTAAAACTGGCCCAAGAATCCACAATGGATATAGAAAATGATAAGCAGCAACTGGATGAGAAACTCAAAAAGTGAGTATGAGAGAATACAGTTATAACCTGCTCACTATCTGGATCTCAAAAATATCACTTCATGGCACACAGAAAAAACAAATACAAATAATGACCTTTTTGACTTTTGTACTTAATGAAAATGGTGCACTTCTGACTTGTAAAACACCCACTTAGCACTTCCTCATCACCAGCCATACAAAAATGTTCAGTTACACATAGAAAAGAAGACTGGCAAGAGGACACGGCGTGAGCTAACATGCTGCTCTCCTCACAGGAAGGAGTTTGAAATGAGCAATCTGCAAAGCAAGATTGAAGATGAACAGGCCCTCGGGATGCAGCTGCAGAAGAAGATCAAGGAGTTACAGGCAAGTCTATGGTTTCCGTCAGTCTCATCCATGAGGACAAAATGACCAGTTAGCTTAAAGGAGCTCACAATGAGCTTCTCCCCACCTCCAGGCCCGCATCGAGGAGCTGGAGGAGGAGATCGAGGCCGAGCGGGCCTCTCGCGCCAAAGCAGAGAAGCAGCGCTCAGACCTCTCCCGGGAACTGGAGGAGATCAGTGAGCGGCTGGAGGAAGCCGGCGGGGCCACTTCCGCCCAGATCGAGATGAACAAGAAGCGGGAGGCCGAGTTCCAGAAGATGCGCAGGGACCTGGAGGAGGCCACTCTGCAGCATGAGGCCACTGCGGCCGCTCTTCGCAAGAAGCATGCGGACAGTGTGGCCGAGCTGGGGGAGCAGATCGACAACCTGCAGAGGGTCAAGCAGAAGCTGGAGAAGGAGAAGAGCGAGATGAAGATGGAGATCGACGACCTGGCCAGCAACATGGAGACCGTCTCCAAAGCCAAAGTATGTACTAACCTGTCCCATTTCATCTTATTTTCCATGACTCAAAATGATTGAGTGTCTATAGGATCTAATCTAACTGTACAAGCCTTAGACGTTATTTCAAACTTTAATAGATATTACTATATTGAAATGAATCATTTTAATCTTTCTATCTCCTTTGTAGAAAAATCACTTTAAACTTTGTCATTATTACCACGAAAGAATGAAAATACAGAAAAAAAAACTTACGTAAAAACCATATTCTCCATGATGCAGAATTTAAATGACGTTCTTTTTCCAAAAGACAATAATCTAACTTTTACAATAGTTCATTTATTCATTTAGCCAAAATCAAGTGTCTCTGACTTTGCATCCAAGGCACTGTGCAGAGCTTTGCAGTAGATAGGAAGGTAAAGAAAACTCAGCCCCTTTGTGCAAAGAATTACAGCTCCCCAAACTTACAGAGAAGCATGTTATCTTTCCCTGTTTTCTACTTCCCACCACAGGGAAACCTCGAGAAAATGTGCCGTACACTAGAGGACCAACTGAGTGAAGTGAAAAGTAAGGAAGAGGAGCACCAGCGCCTAATCAATGAACTGTCAGCCCAGAAGGCACGTCTCCACACAGAGTCAGGTCAGTGAACGTGGAGGGCCTGGAGTGCAGGGTACACCTATCGAAAAGGAATCATTTCTTTGGCCATGTACGCCCCTTTATCACTGATATGTTATTCCTCTGTCTTTTTACTGTGAGACAGTAGGATGATTAGAAGTTATAATCAGAAAAAAATTTAATCTCAATGGGCTGAAGAGATTTTTTTTTTTTTGCCTCAGCATTACTCAAACCACCCCCTTCAACCTTAAAATACCAAAGAAAACTCCCACACTTTTTGAAGAAAAGAGTAAGAAATAAACTTCTCAATAGCATCGAAGTTCCTGAGTTACTCTCCCTGTCACATGAAAAAACAGAGTTCTGGTGTTATTTCATTCGTTAAGCTATTCTTCACCTTGACAACAGAACTAAATCACCACATTCTGTCTCTCACAGGTGAATTTTCACGACAGCTAGATGAGAAAGATGCTCTGGTGTCTCAGCTGTCTCGAGGCAAACAAGCATTTACGCAACAGATTGAGGAATTGAAGAGGCAGCTAGAAGAGGAGACTAAGGTGAGAATTCTCCAGCTGATGCCTTCAGTCACTTGAACTCTGAAGCATGTCACCCTATCTACCTCTACACTGAGATTATCAGTGATCAGAACACAAACTTAGAATGCACACTTTCTATCGATCCAGGCCAAGAGTGCACTGGCCCACGCCCTGCAGTCAGCCCGCCATGACTGTGACCTGCTGCGGGAACAGTACGAGGAGGAGCAGGAAGCCAAGGCCGAGCTGCAGAGGTCAATGTCCAAGGCCAACAGCGAGGTGGCCCAGTGGAGGACCAAGTACGAGACGGACGCCATCCAGCGCACGGAGGAGCTGGAGGAGGCCAAGTATGACCTTTTAACAAAGCGGGTGGAAAGAAATAGACTCTTTAAATTAGTAAAGGAAAAATAAAAGAAAGAGACTATGCCATGGAGATAGGGAAAGGATTTCAGCCTCTTTATGTAGAGTGATGGACTCCACCATATTCTCCTTCTGTCAGCCCAGTGTATGTCCACTAGAGAATGGGCCAAGACCAGAGCCCTCACCCTATTCTGGTCTGTTACAAAAGCAACTGAAATTTCTTTCCACCAAAATGAATTAATAACTATTAGCATGCTGCTGCTAAGTCACTTCAGTCGTGTCCGACTCTGTGTGACCCCAGAGACGGCAGCCTGCCAGGCTCCCCTATCCCTGGGATTCTCCAGGCAAGAACACTGGAGTGGGTTGCCATTTCCTTCTCCAACTATTAGCATATCCTTTATGAATTAAGAAAAATTCATTTTCTTTAATATAAGGAAAAACAGAGGCACTGAGACCACCTAGTACATTATTATGAATATTATAATTAACAGCAATCCGTTTATCTTTACCTGGAGTACTGTTAGTTCAGAATAAGACTATCTTACTTTCCCATCATTTAACTAACAACCAGTACCAATGAACTTACTAATTACGTACACTGTGGAATAAAACTCATGGGAGGTACACATGGAAGGAAAATAACCATTATATTCTAGTGAAGGAAGTTTTCTAAAGTTTGATTTATCTCAGCAGTTGTTAGAATTAAACAGAATGAGAGAGTCTGATGAGCTTTTGCAGAGGAAGCATCCGGTTATAAGTATGGGCTGAAAGAGAGCAATAAGACTTTGGAGAAATGTAATAAGGGAATAACAGTTATTCTCCTAAGGGACCAAACCTAGAAAACTGTTGATTAACTGTATGACATTGACAGTGTCACCCTGGGCCACAGTTTCCTCATTTGTAAAGAAGACAATACCAAAAAATGGTTGAGGATCCTATTCAAAGTTAAAAGTCTTTAATGCCAGGCTTCCTGTTCGTGGCTGCCCCTTCTTCCTCACCCTCACATCATTACCTTGCTTGCTCCATGAAAGTGCTTACTCAGAATCTCCATACCCCCTCCACCACTACCACCAGCAAACACACCAAAATGACCTCATACATGGTTGAATATCTCCAAGATAAAAAAGAATTCACCAGGGAAAACAGAATTGCAGAAGAGATAAAACAGGTGCTGAGAAGGTATTTTAGAAAACTAACAACTCATGGGCAAAGGAGCAAAAAGTCTTGGGGGAAAACATGCTAGTCAGCAGCTTGATAACATTCATGGAGGGAACTTTGACTCTGCTCTTGGTCATTCACACTGACCAACTTCTCAGGAAGAAGCTGGCCCAGCGTCTGCAGGATGCTGAGGAACACGTGGAAGCGGTGAACGCTAAATGCGCCTCCCTTGAGAAGACCAAGCAGAGGCTCCAGAATGAGGTTGAAGACCTCATGCTCGACGTGGAGAGGACAAACGCTGCCTGTGCGGCTCTCGATAAGAAGCAGAGGAACTTTGACAAGGTGGCTCAGCCTATACAAACTCCACCCATGTTTTATTAATACTTAGTCTCCCTTTCTCCATCAGCTGACAATTTACTGCTTTTCAGGTCCTATCAGAATGGAAACAGAAGTATGAGGAAACTCAGGCTGAGCTTGAGGCCTCCCAGAAGGAGTCCCGCTCTCTCAGCACTGAGCTGTTCAAAGTCAAGAATGCCTATGAGGAGTCCCTGGACCAACTCGAAACCCTAAAGAGAGAAAACAAGAACCTGCAGCGTGAGTCTTTGTAATCTTTCAATTTCAAAAATGATAGATAGGTATCTTTTCAATTTTTCATCTTTCTCACTGAACTTTGTATTTTATCATTAAACTACAGAGGAGATTTCTGACCTGACTGAGCAAATTGCAGAGGGAGGAAAGCATACCCATGAACTGGAGAAAGTAAAGAAACAGATAGAGCAAGAAAAGGGTGAACTACAGGCTTCTCTAGAGGAAGCAGAGGTACATGCTTTGTTTGCTCACCTATGCATTATACATAAATTGAAAAATTAATAGCCACTGAGATCTATCATGTTGCAAACTTTCAGGGGATAACTCATGTTATTCAGCAAGAAATATTGAATTGTACCTTAGGAATATAGAACTAAAAGGCTAAACTAAGCTGTATTAGAGTTTGTGAGTTTTTCTAATGCCTTCTTGAAGAAATCATCATAATATACCCCCAAAAGCACTCCTTAGATAACTTAAATGTTTCTTTTTCTAAAGGCATCTCTCGAGCATGAAGAAGGCAAAATCCTTCGCATCCAGCTTGAGTTAAATCAGGTGAAGTCAGAGATCGACAGGAAAATTGCTGAAAAAGATGAAGAAATTGATCAGCTAAAGAGGAACCATCTCAGGGTTGTGGAGTCCATGCAGAGTACGTTGGATGCTGAGATCAGGAGCAGGAATGATGCCCTGAGGATCAAGAAGAAGATGGAGGGAGACCTCAATGAAATGGAGATCCAGCTGAACCATGCCAACCGCCAAGCTACTGAGGCAATAAAGAATCTTAGAAACACACAAGGAGTACTGAAGGTACATTGGGATAAACAAACATGGTGTTATACAGTCTAAGAGTAACTGTGTGACTCAAATTTTAATATTTCAGGAGGACTATATGCCAAAGTCATCTGAATAGTATAGTAATTAATTGAAGTTTTGCTGCACACAGTTGAAAAACAGCTTAATTCTTAAAAGCCCAGGGCAGAATTTACTTTGTCATCTGAAAAGAAGACAAACTGATGAGGGGTGACAAGACAGAGATAGTGATGAATGATTTTAGCTACATACCACTGCACAAATCACTTCATTTACATGGACTGCATGTGTTTAATGTATAAATAGAAACATAATATGTATGGCTCTATTTATTTAACATTTATAAAATAAGACCACTTTATTAGCTCATCTCTAAGGATACTTTCCTAATCCAAAATTGTATAGCTTTATTCGTGGCATTTTCTTTAATGACTCAGGATCTAAAATAATATCACATCACAATCTTGGGTAGAACTGCCACCCAAGCTACAAAGAATTTGTCCTTAAAGAGACTTGAGTATTTTTCCTGTACAATCATCCGCTCAGTTGTCAAGATCAATGTGTGTACATGACCCTAAAGTAGTATTTGCTTTAACTGGAGCATGAGTAAGAGCCCTTTGCTCCATCTGCGCAGGACACTCAGCTCCACTTGGATGATGCCATTAGGGGCCAGGATGACCTTAAGGAGCAGCTGGCCATGGTTGAGCGCAGAGCCAACCTGATGCAGGCTGAGATTGAAGAGCTGAGGGCATCGCTGGAACAGACAGAGAGGAGCAGGCGAGTAGCAGAGCAAGAGCTTTTGGACGCCAGTGAGCGTGTGCAGCTCTTGCATACACAGGTAAGGTTTGGGACTATGGTTGAGCAAATGCATTCCCTGAAGCTGAAGACCATTGCAGAGGATAAGCTTGTTCAACAGTAAGGAGGAACCTTGGCAAGGGTCCCTCCCAGGAGTTCAGGAAAATGTACAGCAGTAAATATGCACTGGGGTCCAGCAGATTCACAAATACTTATAGGCTGGCTTAATCATGTTGATTTGAAATAATTTACTGTTCTAGAAACTTCTGTTTTAAAAATGCACAAAAGACCCTCTATTAATAATATTTACAATATCAGTAACCCATCTTATCTTGTAAGTCTAAGCTGCAAAGAGATAAATCAAATGCAAGAAGGCCACAGTACCTCTAGTCAGCATTTGTTGTTTATAATGGATTTGTGAAATCAGTGGTGGTCATAGCCTCACAATGGCTAATAAGCAGCACTTAATATTCATGTAATAAATGTCATGGAAAGATATTCACAATATAATAAGTTAAAAAGCAATTTAATCATATAGAAAGCATTATCCTTTCTTTTAAAAATACCCAGAAAACATCCA
>SJYC01094956.1:0-50991 GCA_006408675.1 Madoqua kirkii
AAAAGTTAAAATCACATACTACAAAATAATTTTAAAATCAAGTTAAAATGTACATTTTTGTTACTCATCATTAGTATCCTTAAATTGACCGCATATTTCAAATACTGTCAACTTTCTAAAAATGTAAGAGATCTTTGGTTCATTTTTGTACCAATAATGATGCTATTTATCCATATAGAGCCAACAGATGTGAATAAACAACTAAAAATTAATAATCCATTCATCATGAGCTATGTGATGCTACCTGAAGCACTTCACATTTTTTCCTGGGCCAGTGGTCGTGCTTTATACTTACAGCAGCCACTGATAATAGTATGCTTGTTATCCAAAATTAATTTTCATCTGGAAGCATCTAAAAGAATTTTTATTAATAGACATAGTAGGTAGAAAGAAGAGAAGTGAAACTTAGAGTCTACCTTTGATTTGGTTTTTATTCTGAATATTTCTTATGATCAATAATTTTATGCCTAGTAAAAATAACAATGTAAATAGGTATCATACAATTAAATGACTTTGTCTTCTTTTTCACTAATTTGAAACAGAACACTAGCCTGATCAACACCAAGAAGAAGCTAGAGACAGACATCACTCAAATCCAGGGGGAGATGGAGGACATTGTCCAGGAAGCTCGCAACGCAGAAGACAAAGCCAAGAAGGCCATCACTGATGTGAGCAGAGGGCCACCCTGGGTCATCAAGCTAGAATCTTGATGGGCTGTCTCACCTTTCTCAACTAGTTTTGTTTTACTGCTAATTAGGCAGCCATGATGGCTGAGGAGCTGAAGAAGGAGCAGGACACCAGCGCCCACCTGGAGCGGATGAAGAAGAACCTGGAGCAGACGGTGAAGGACCTGCAGCACCGCCTGGACGAGGCTGAGCAGATGGCCCTGAAGGGCGGGAAGAAGCAGATCCAGAAACTGGAGGCCAGGGTGGGTCTCCCAACCTGTTCAACTCCCATGCTGCTAGTTACAGCCAAGTGGCTAACCATCTTTGTATTCTTACAGGTGAGGGAGCTCGAAAATGAGGTTGAAAATGAACAGAAGCGCAATGCTGAGGCTGTCAAAGGTCTTCGGAAACATGAGAGAAGAGTGAAGGAACTCACTTACCAGGTGACAAGCTTTTCCACGTAATTCATGCCTACTGCTTTCAAGAAAATAAAAATAAACTGTTTTCAAACTATGACACTATCTATTTGCTACCTCTTTCATTGCAGACTGAGGAGGATCGCAAGAATGTTCTCAGGCTGCAGGACTTGGTGGACAAGTTACAAAGCAAAGTTAAAGCCTACAAGAGACAAGCTGAAGAGGCTGTGAGTACCTCTACAGTGAGAGAAAAAGGTTCAGGAGCAGGGCCAGGTTTTGTGGAAACAAAAGGTCAAAGAATTTAAGAGGCTTTTTTTAAGGCAAAGAACACAGAATTGGGAATATGAAATCGGGTTTGAAAAATGAATATTTAAAAGGAAAAAAAATAACACTAATCACCAGAGCCTTGGAGATTCAGGTTCATTTCTTCTGAGATCTCCTTAAGCAGTTTTCCAGACATGGTAGTATAGAAATGTTTCTTGGTTATAACTCACTTCCCTCCCTATCTAAAACACTCAGCAACAATGAGTACTTGCAGAGGTATGCAAATGAGAGCTCTGAATCTAAGCCTTATTTAAGTTTATGATGAATCCACCTAGAACATTTCTTTTTTCATTTTGTTGCAGTTCTCTTTCTCATTGGCTTCCCAGGTGAAGAGCCTTGGAGATTCAGGTTCATTTCTTCTGAGATCTCCTTAAGCAGTTTTCCAGACATGGTAGTATAGAAATGTTTCTTGGTTATAACTCACTTCCCTCCCTATCTAAAACACTCAGCAACAATGAGTACTTGCAGAGGTATGCAAATGAGAGCTCTGAATCTAAGCCTTATTTAAGTTTATGATGAATCCACCTAGAACATTTCTTTTTTCATTTTGTTGCAGTTCTCTTTCTCATTGGCTTCCCAGGTGGCTCAGTAGTAAAGAAACCACCTGCCAATGCAGGAGACTCTGGTACAATCCCTGGTTTAGAGTCATATTCAGTTCAGTTCAGTTCAGTCGCTCAGTCACGTCCGACTCTTTGCGACCCCATGAAGCGCAGCACGCCAGGCCTCCATGTCCATCACCAACTCCTGGAGTTCACTCAGACTCGAGTCCATCGAGTCAGCGATGCCATCCAGCCATCTCATCCTCAGTGGGATGATTTGGGAGAATGGCATTGAAACATATATAATATCATATAAGAAAAGAATCGCCAGTCTAGGTTCGATGCAGGGTACAGGATGCTTGGGGCTGGTGTACTGGGATGACCTGGAGGGATGGTGTGTGTGTGGTGGGGGAGGAGGAGGGAGGGGTGGTTGGGGATTGGGAACATGTGTACGCCCGTGGCAATTCATGTTGATGTGTGCAAAACCAATACAATATTGTAAATTAAAAAATAATAATAATAATAATTTTTTTGAAAAAAGGAAAAAATAAATTAAAAAAATAAAAGTTTAAAGTAAAAAAAAATCATGTAGTGAAAGATTGAATCCACAATCATTTTAACTATAAATTGCTTAAGCCAGTCCACTACAGTTTAGAGCAGGTGTAGAAGGTAGATAATTTAGTATTGTTACAGGTAGTTGGAATGAGTAAAAAATATTTTGGCCTTATGTGCACAAAGAGCCTAAGGGGAATACTTTATGATTAATCGCTAGCACATTAAGCTAAACGGGCATGCAAAAAAATTTCAGGACTATATATGTCCCAAAGTGAAAAAAAAAACCACACCTGAAAGCTTGAGCAAAGCTTTATCTGAAGCATGAGCAAATGCCAGAAGCATCAATTTGTGTACTCAATACTCAGTACAATTACCTTCATGATGATTAATAGGTGAATAAATATTAACTGGCATAAGAACATACTGAATTGCATACTGTCTCACAACTATAATCCTGTCTTGAATTGTGTCTTTGGGAGAGCACCAAGAAACATGTTGAGGAAAGACCTGAGCACCAGTTTTCAAGTTAATAAATATTTAACAAGCTACTATTACGTATAAATTGCTCAGTCCTGTCTGACTCTTTGCAACCCCATGGACTGTAGTTCATGGAATTTTCTAGGCCAGAATACTGGAGTGGGTAGCCTTTCCATTCTCCAGGAGTTCTTCTTAACCCAGAGATCAAACCCACGTCACCCATATAGCAGGCAGATTCTTTACCGCTGAGCCACCAGGAAGCCCTTCTCTGGTGGCTCAGAGGTTAAAGCACCTGTCTGTAATGTGGGAGACCTGGGTTCGATCTTTGGGTTGGGAAGATACCCTGCAGAAGGCAAAGGCTACCCACTCCAGTATTCTGGCCTGGAGAATCCCATGGATGGAGGAGCCTGGTGGGCTACAGTCCATGGGGTCGCAAAGAGTCGGACATGACTGAGCAACTTCACTCACTCTTTATGTGTAAGGGACAATACTCTGGCACCACAGGGTATACAAAGTGAATATATACAATCTTTTTCTCAATGAATTTATAATCAATAAGTGTAATAAGGCAATGTATAAAATACAAGTACTAATAGGACCCATAGGAAAGAAAGATCTTATTCTTTGGGAAGATACGAAAAGTCTTTTGGAACAGATACGAAAAATATTTGGGGACAAGGTGGTAATAAAAGAACACTTCTGAATGGGCAGAAAGGTGGGGAGCCAGTCAAGTAAGGCAGTGACAATGCAGGACCCTAGAATGGGTATAGTATCAAAAGTGGGAAAATGTGGAGTGTATTTCAGATGGCTGTCTGTGTCAGTGAGAGGTTACTAGGCTTAAATTATAAGTGATGCAAAGCTATTGGAGGCACTGATCAGTAAAATAATTGTTCAACCTATAGTTTTGAAAGATCAACTTAGGTCAAGACTAAAGTATGGAAAATTATTTCAAGAAAACTTTCATCATAATGATGTTAACATAAAGGGATGGTAGCAATTAAAGATGTAAGACAGCTAGCAAGCAAAATGTTTAGGATGCAAAGAGTGACTGACAGTTATAATGTGGGTATGGAGTAAAAGGTTGGTTATGGGTTTCAGGCTGGGAGGCTGAGAAAAATAGTTTCCATTAATAGAAATGGGAAAGCTGAGACAAAATTTACTGCTGAGTGGGTGAATCTAAATGGAGAGGATGTGTTTGGTTTTAAACAAATGGAATCTGAACTGGCAACATCTCACGCATCCTGGCCCATTATCGTAATTTCTTTATGACTAGGTTATACTCATCATTACATAATTTGGCAGAATGAATTTATTTCACAGTCATTCCAGAAATAACAAACTACTTGGTAAACTAGGCTTCAGCTTTATTCACCTTAGATATATTTCCTACAAACTTAAAAATAATTACTTGGCCAAGACTCAGGTTCATCTATTCAGAGCATATAGAAATTATGCCAATAACCTTAGATATTGTTAAGAAAATGATCTAACGCTTGGGATTAGTGCAAAAAAAAATGAGCATACAACCTTTGAATATCATACTTGAGCATTTTTTAAGAGGCCCCCTCCTAAGGGTCATCTGACTGTTTTGTGGAACATAACTTTTTGACTTAATATTCTCAATAGATTAGGATCCAGATGTTTTATAACATTGTAAACTTGTAGAAAACTGATAAAGTAAAACTCTTTTCTTTTTCTGCCTAGTAGAAAAGACAACCACAAAGATAGGTTTGGTTGCTGTGTAGGACATTTGCAGGTTTTGATTTAATTTGGTAATCTTAGCTCAGTGTTCTTTTTTCCATAGACTAAATCTTAATTTCTCATATCTTCGCTGAACTTTGTCATCCTGTCATTTCCCTCATTAAGGAGCTAAAAGAAACTTTGCATGTACTCATTTTCTTTTTGCAATAAGAATAATAGCTTTAATGATTAGAGAATTATACTTTGATTATATACAAACTTTGTTCCTTTACCAAACATGCAAGCCTTTCTTATAGCAGACCACTGATCCCATCCCTTTAATGATTCATTGATCTTACTTGTACCATCGCTAATTCCGTTCTGCCTTCCCTGAGCTGTATAGTTTGCTTTAAAGGAATCATGGGAATAAGAAGATTTTTGTAGAAGTGTTGTGAAAGTATTGAAAAGCAAACTGTGTATTTTTATGCCATCACAGATTAGCTGTTGTGAAGACCTGGTTGGGGCTGAGGGGAAAGTGGAGGAAATAAGCAGAAGATGGGGTATCCTGGAGTGGATAGCATAATCCTGAGCTCTTTGCAAGGAAAAAAAAAAAGGGGAGATAATGAATGGATTTCCCTGGTGGTCCAGTGGTTAAGAATCTGACTTGCAACACAGCGGGTAAGGGTTTGATCCCTGGTTGGGGAACTAAGATAGAATATTGCTGTGGGACAATTAAACCCATGTGACAATTAAACCCTGCTACTGAGCCCATGCAGCACAACTAGAGGGTTCTTCTGCAACCACAAAAGATTCTACATGTTGCACTGAAGATCCTGTGTGCTGCAAATAATACCTGATACAGAAATAAACAATTTTTAAAGAAAGATGAATAGAAGAAACTGAAATTTGTTCTGTCCTGTCTTGAAATGGGGCTTCCCTGGTGGCTCAATAGTAAAGAATCTGCCTACAATTCAGCAGACCCAGGTTTGAGCCCTGGCTTAGGAAGATCACCTGGAGAAGGGAATGGCAACCCACTCCAGTATTCTTGCCTGGAGAATTCCAGGAACAGAGAAGCCTAGCGGGCTACAGTCGATGGGACTGCAAACAGTCAGACACAACTAAGTGACTAACACTTTCACTTTCACATCTTGAAATAGGGCTTCCTAGATGGTGCTAGAGGTAAAGAAGAATCTGAATCTGCTTGCAATGCAGGAGAAACAGGTTCAATCCCTGGGTCAGGAAGATCCCCTGGAGAGGAGAATGGCAACTCACTCCAGTGTTGCCTGGAGAATTCCATGGATAAAGAGGCCTGGCGGCTACTGTCCATAGGATTGCAAAGAGTCGGACACAACTGAGCAACTAACATTTTCACTTTCAACACTTCCTGAAATGCTAAGTCACTCTTCACTGGATTCTGGTATTTCAACTTCTTAATGATTATAGGAAAAAGTATTCTGATCATAATGATAATTCTTAAGTTAGGGAGTCTTTATGCCTTAGCAGGCGGCATCTTGCTGTTGCATTCAGTCTCTAGGCCCTTTAATCAGCAGCAGATAGAACAGGCAGGTAAGAAAGAAGCAGCTTCTACAGACTTGTATCAATATAGAGGCTGGGTTGAATAAACAGGGCGGGCAGACAACCAACTCCGATGATTCCTTTAACCTTCTTTGATGAAAGGAAAGACTTGACATAGAATTGGACATTTCCCTAAGTCTAGAGGTGAGAAAAACATGTTATAACTGAACAGCATCAGTTTGGTATCATAGTAGTTGTGGGTTGCAAACTTGTTAAAGAGTAATATCAGCAGGAGGAATTGATTCACTCATCCTACTTCGTTTCCTGAAATGATTTAAATTGCATGGGAAAAATTATATATCAAAAGTAGGACACCAAATCTACTTTTCTCTAAGGTAATAATTTGCAGCCTACAGTTTTGTCAGCATGATCTGAGTGTTGTTTAAAGCTGATGATAAAGTCATTACATTATTTAAAACTATTTCTATATTCTCTTTCATAGGTCTTAGGAAAAATGGCATTAAAAAGTGTAAGTAAATTATCTCAAGTCATCCTAAAGCTCATTGGTGAGCTCAGGAAAATATGTGTATTACATGTATGCGTGCTAAGTTGCTTCAGTTGTATACAACTTTGTATACAAGCTTTGTAACCCTATGGACTGTGGCCCACCAGGCTCCTCTGTCAATGGGATTCTCCAGGCAATAATAGGGAATGGGTTGTCATGTCCTCTTCTAGGGGATCGTCCCAATCCAGGGATTGAACCCATGTCTCTATGTCTCCTGTGTTGGCAGGCAGGTGTTTTGTGGGTTGTTTTTTTTTTTTTAACCACTGGGAAGCCCACGTATATGTACCAAGGTGTGTTATATTTTGTAGATTACAAATGGAAAGATTTTTCTGTACTGAC
The DNA here is from genome assembly GCA_006408675.1 of Madoqua kirkii. Taxonomy (NCBI): domain Eukaryota; kingdom Metazoa; phylum Chordata; class Mammalia; order Artiodactyla; family Bovidae; genus Madoqua; species Madoqua kirkii. The sequence continues at coordinate 7,076 of SJYC01094956.1, forward strand.
TTTAACTGGACCGCATTGTGGTTAAGGCTTTAAATACTGTCACATCAACCTTAGGAAGAGTAAACATTAGAGTGAATGAAGGAAAAGGCTTTGGCTGGAGGGATTCCTGAACTCCACACTGATTTGGTGGTCAAGAGGGCATTATGGCTCTGAATTTTGATAAGGCTGCCAAGCCACCCTTTAATCAGCTTATGCTAATATTTCTTCAAGATTCCTTGGTATTTTAAAGTTCTGAAAGAACTCATGCTAAATCATTATACTCAGAATAAATGCCACACTAACTATCAAAAGTAACGAGACTGAAATCATTAGAGGGAAACAGGTGACACTGGTTCATGTGCTTGATAAGCAATATTACTGACTGCAATCTCCCCTTAAGGCCAAAAAAGCATGCAAGTACTGGTTTATTGGTTATTCATTGAGAGTGAGTACCTGAAGGAGAAGGCTGGCCTTTCACAACGCCATTTTTAGTCTTTTCTTCCGAGTTCATTACTTCCTTATAGATAAGTTCTGTAACAAAGTTATCAGTGTTATGAACATCAGTTTTCTCCTCAACCCAAAGAAAATCATTAATAACAAATAATAACATTTTGATGGGATTGAGTCGATTACAAATCAAGTGGAATTTTTTACTCTTCTATTTTTACGTGCTCAGTCATGTCCAACTCCTTGCGACCCCATGAACTGTAGCCTGCCAGGCTCCTCTGTCCATGGAACTTTCCAGGCAAGAGTACTGAAGATTGCCATTTCCTCCTCTAAGGAATCTTTACAACCCAGGAATTGAACCTGAGTCCCCTGCATTGGCAGGTGGATTCCTTACCACTGAGCCACCTGGGAAGCCCCATTTTCTTGCAAAAGCACAGAGCCTGGCGAACATAGGTGTTCAACAGTGCTTTGACCAAATCAATGTATGTAGAATACATATTACTTGTTTTCTGAATTCTGTGGGGAATTTCTGATGCATTCTGACTTTATCTCTTATGGATTTTAATGTCTCAGTCTGGACATCCATTTCTCTTTTATGTTCTCTCCCTAAGAGATGCACATATTCTCGTGACTTGAAATTACTACTTTCTATCTATTTCCAACTCTTACTTCATCTTTTTTTCCAGACTCAAATTTTGGATTTGTAAAACTAAACTTGCCTAAAATCCAACATAAAAAAAAAAAATTATTACCCTCATTTCCAAACTGGCATCCATTTCTGGCTTTTTCATTGCTAGAGATAAAAAAGTATGTATATTCATTTCTTTTTACTTTATCCCTTTTAGCTAAAAATTACTCTGTACAAATTATTCCTGCTTTGCAATGGCTTACAAGTAACACAATCACCATCCTTTATAGGTATTCCTCCAGTTTTCAGAATTGAGTCTATCCTCCTTGAGTGATATTTACACCCTATCACTTACCTAATCAAGAACCTTGAGTGCGCTCTGGTCCTTATTTAGATCAAGTCTTTTTCTATCTATCATTCTCATCATTGTTTAAAACTTGATCTACTGTTTATATGAGCTCATTTTTCCATACTGTCCAATATGATCTCTTGAACAGTGGATTCTCCTTACTATCTCTATAGCACATTTTGTTCATTCTTACCCTTTGGTTTCCCCTTATATTTTCATTCTAGTATTTTCCTCTATTTTTTATTTTCCCAACTTAGAATTACTAATTCTTTCAAGGTAGCTCAAACATTTCTTTCCTTCTGATGCACCCTTTCTCTTCCTCCTCATTTTGAGCTAATCATTTGTTATAAACGGCATTTGGTTTTTTCATATTTATTCTACTCTGTGGTTATTTATATTAGTTTAGCAATTCTTCTCTGCTTTGTTTCATCCTGAGTATGATCTTGACCATACAGTATGTGTTTGGAAAAGTTTTGTTGAAAAAAAAAAGGTAATTAATATAGTCATTCACTGTTTTCTTACTTTAAATGAGAAGCTGCTTAAATGCATACATTTTCATTTAAATTCTCAAGTCTTATAAATTGAGTGAGTGAATTCACATATTCACTCTTTTATTTTATAATGCCTAACACCATCTCAGGCATAACATTATCCATTTAATATGATATTTTTATGTACAAACGTAGAATGTTTAATTCTGAAATTGTGAATTAAAGCTTGACTTTCACCGTGACAAATATTTTGACAATCAGTACTATTTTTTAAAATGTGTCAGTAATTAATTCCTTTCATTCTTGAGTAAATGTAATATTGTTATTAGTATGAAAAGACAGATGAAGTTTAGGAGTTTTGAAAATGGTCTAAAAGGATAGCCCTTAGAAAACCATCTGTTACTAAAGCATTTTAAAAGGAAAACACTTAAAAATAGTTTCTGAGTTTAAATAAAAGAAAAAGTCCACTTAATTAAGCAGTAGAATCACCTTTCCATTCTTCAATGGTGTGTTCTCTCTCATCCAGCTGTTTGTCATATATCTGAGGTGGGGGCTGCAGGGAGGAAAAAAAAAAAAGAAAATAAGCTTTCTATAATTGCCTAAAAATAAACTCTTAGAGTGAAGGAGAATATTTTGCTATTCACTGATTTTAGGGATGACCAGAATCTCATATAAATTGTGGAGTAATTATAGTGGTGAAGAAGTTTAAATTGCCCCAACAAACTTACGAAGGATTCATTTATATGCCGATATTTGCTGCTAACAAATAAGGCAGCAAAATCCAAAACCCGAAATCTCACTTTCCAAAATCTGATTCAGTACTTAAGTGTTACCAATTAATGTTCAGTTTGGAAATGGCAACCTGCTCCAGTATCTTGCTGGGATAACCCTCTTTACAGAGGCCCCTCATGGGGTCACAAAGAGCTGGAAACAACGGAGCAGGCATGCACTCACTCTATTTAGAAAGCAAACAAGACACTTGATAACAAGGACACAGAAGTTGCACTTTGTCCATTCTCTAGCCCTCTAACAGAACCCTGCTAAAATTATCAGACTGATAAGATTCCGTTCCATTTTTAGACCCTTGTAAAGAAGAAACTTCAATGCCTCTCAACAGACCTTAGTACTAGCCTCCATCATAAAGGAATATTTAGACCTAATCAATTTTTATTTTTCTGAAGCATCATAAGATATTTTAGACATAGCTGGGTGCCCTATATTTAAATGGTTTAAGATATTTCCTCCCCTCAGAACCAACTGCCAGTTCTCTAGAGGGGTTCAAGTTTCACTCACCTTGGATCCCTGAGTGGCCCGAGTTAACCTGCTCAAGGAAAAGGATATGCTGGAACTTTTAGCCTAACATATGCATTCCTCTTGCTCTGAGGAATTTGGATATGGAAAAGGAGAAATTTTCACAAATTGAGGTGCCTTTTAGGAAGGAAATCTCAGACAGATTCATTAACCTCCTCTTCCCAAATCTTGGACCTAGGGAATTCTATCATGGTGACATGGTAGCTCCAATTCAGCTCAAGGAAGAGGTAAAGAAAAAAAAATCTCTTGGAGAAAGAAAGAGGTGAGAGAGGAGGAGGTATCTTGGCCAACAATGACTTCAGTGAAAATAAAAAGAGCTGCAAACGTCTGGTGTCATGAGACAGGCCCCAGAATTCATGCTGTCCAAAGCTCCAAAAAGATCAAACTAAAGCATTTTAAAAGGAAAACACTTAAAAATAGTTTCTGAGTTTAAATAAAAGAAAAAGTCCACTTAATTAAGCAGTAGAATCACCTTTCCATTCTTCAATGGTGTGTTCTCTCTCATCCAGCTGTTTGTCATATATCTGAGGTGGGGGCTGCAGGGAGGAAAAAAAAAAAAGAAAATAAGCTTTCTATAATTGCCTAAAAATAAACTCTTAGAGTGAAGGAGAATATTTTGCTATTCACTGATTTTAGGGATGACCAGAATCTCATATAAATTGTGGAGTAATTATAGTGGTGAAGAAGTTTAAATTGCCCCAACAAACTTACGAAGGATTCATTTATATGCCGATATTTGCTGCTAACAAATAAGGCAGCAAAATCCAAAACCTGAAATCTCACTTTCCAAAATCTGATTCAGTACTTAAGTGTTACCAATTAATGTTCAGTTTGGAAATGGCAACCTGCTCCAGTATCTTGCGGGATAACCCTCTTTACAGAGGCCCCTCATGGGGTCACAAAGAGCTGGAAACAACGGAGCAGGCATGCACTCACTCTATTTAGAAAGCAAACAAGACACTTGATAACAAGGACACAGAAGTTGCACTTTGTCCATTCTCTAGCCCTCTAACAGAACCCTGCTAAAATTATCAGACTGATAAGATTCCGTTCCATTTTTAGACCCTTGTAAAGAAGAAACTTCAATGCCTCTCAACAGACCTTAGTACTAGCCTCCATCATAAAGGAATATTTAGACCTAATCAATTTTTATTTTTCTGAAGCATCATAAGATATTTTAGACATAGCTGGGTGCCCTATATTTAAATGGTTTAAGATATTTCCTCCCCTCAGAACCAACTGCCAGTTCTCTAGAGGGGTTCAAGTTTCACTCACCTTGGATCCCTGAGTGGCCCGAGTTAACCTGCTCAAGGAAAAGGATATGCTGGAACTTTTAGCCTAACATATGCATTCCTCTTGCTCTGAGGAATTTGGATATGGAAAAGGAGAAATTTTCACAAATTGAGGTGCCTTTTAGGAAGGAAATCTCAGACAGATTCATTAACCTCCTCTTCCCAAATCTTGGACCTAGGGAATTCTATCATGGTGACATGGTAGCTCCAATTCAGCTCAAGGAAGAGGTAAAGAAAAAAAAATCTCTTGGAGAAAGAAAGAGGTGAGAGAGGAGGAGGTATCTTGGCCAACAATGACTTCAGTGAAAATAAAAAGAGCTGCAAACGTCTGGTGTCATGAGACAGGCCCCAGAATTCATGCTGTCCAAAGCTCCAAAAAGATCAGTTTTTTATAAGAAACTAACAGTTGCTCAATTAAAGTGACTCAGGTCTAGTAGGATGTGTGTGAACACTCAGTCGCTCAGTTGTATCTGTTTGGGACCCCATGGACTGTAGCCCACTAGGCTCCTCTGTTCATGGAATTTTCCAGGTAAGAATATTGGAATGGGTTGCCATTTCCCACCTGAGGGGATCCGCTCCGCCCAGGGTTTGATGCACATCTCCTGCGTCCCCTGCATCGGCAGGCAGATTCTTTACTGCTGAGCCACCTGTGAAGCCTGTTCATTTTAAGAACAGCCTCCCTCACAATGGCAATCACAGGAGGACTTTGGACAAGATCTTCAGAGAAAGTTTCTGGCTTCTGCGGGAAGGTCTTTGACCTGTGGGCAGCACCCTAGTATCACAAGGTTCTTCTTTACTGTGTGCAGAATCTCTGGCAGCCTGCATCATAATAGACAGGAACACTCCCCTTAGACTTAGTATGCTGGGCCAGTGTCACATATCCCAGAAGGAGTTGGATGTGAAAATGAAAGACTTTGACCAGTTGTCGTGGGGCAGCTTAACACCATATGGAATTACTGAGAACCAGCTACTGATGAGGTCAGACATTCCTTCAAAATCTACGATTGCTACTGGAACAGAAGGTTTTAAACCAGCTACTGTGATTCCTTGGTGGTTTACACAGTAAAGACTCCTCCTGCAATGCGAGAGACCTGGCTTTGATCCTGGGTTGGGAAGATCCTCAGGAGGAGGGCATGGCAATTCACTCCAGTATTCTTGCCTGGAGAATTCCCATGGACAGAGAAAGAACACTGCTGAGCTACAGTCCATGGGGTCGCAAAGAGTCGGACACCACCGAGCGACTAAGCACACACGTACCAGTTATAGAAATATGACAATTTAATGAGCATATGAGTAAAATAAGGTTATTTTCTATAATTTGTGAAAATGTCATCTAAGTAAGCTAATGCAAAGTCAAACTCTGGTTATGGAAAGACATTTTTCCCAAGCGGCAGGTTTTCTGCTTTGCCTTTTACTGAGCTTACATAAAGTCATGGTGATGTCTTCTCTAAGTGAGCCCTGTCCAGGCCCCCCAGAAGGGAGGCACACAAGCTCTCAGAGCCCCACACTTCCCCTCTACCCACACTCCCGAGCTCTGTGCACTATTGGTGCCTCTTCTAACAATAGACTCAGCTCAGGATCCTTTGTGGCTGACTTCTTCAAGCAGTGGATTTTCAAGTTTCGGAACGGAACACGGCTCAAGAGTGTTATTTCCTGCCAAAGCTAATGAATGCCATATTCTCTTTGCAACTAAACTGTTTGAGAGAGAGGTTTTCCTTGGCGCTTCAGCAGACCGCTGTTGCTGATGTAGAAAGCACGAAGTATTATACTCTAATTATAAACTACATAGAAAGATAGCAGAGCACTGAGTCCAAGATGTTACCTTTCAACAAATCAAAAGGACTGCTTTCAACACACCTGCATTAGCATTATGGTTGAAAGAGCAACATGTTTGTTTGTCTGTTTTAAAAGAGAGGATTCAATCACCTGCAATGGAAGGGTACTTCACATAAAGATGTTTCTACATAGCAATATAAAATAGTAACTGACCAATAATCCAAAAGGACTAATGTCATATTCCAGCATACACATGCATGTGCTCAGACAGCTACCGTCAGCATGCAGTGGTCCACACACCCTCTGCCTTTCCCTGTTAGATGAAGCTAGGGGTCTCTTGCTCTATTGTTCCCTTTCCCCACCTTTACTAAGCAGGAAGGATTCTCTCTTCCCAGGCAACATTCTAAACAAAAAGGAAATGAGGAGTGGGTATCATGAGAAGTGCCCCAGAGTGTATTTTAAGAAAGTTTAGTAGATTTGAACAAATTGACATGTGAGGAAATTAAGGACGAGAAGAAATTAAGAATAATCTATGGAGAGTTGTTAGGGCTTATATCTTGCATGCTTTTGCATATTCTTCAAGAGACTGATGATTTCTTTCCTCTTGAAGATTTGAACTCTGCTTACCTATTAAATTCTTACCTTTAAATTCTTTTAGGAATTCATATAGCTTGCATATCATAAGTTAATATGGATTAGGTGTGTTTTATATTAATGACACAATGTATACAGGTACAAATGGTTTCAGTTAAATTAGATAAACACATGGCCAAATACAAGTAACTATGAGTTAGTAGATATTGGGATTGACTTATTTATTAAATTCATTCATTCAATAAAGGTTTGGGGCACCCAGTATAGTATGCTAGGCTATACTAGAAATCGATATTTTGAAAGTGAATAATGTGACCGCTGACTTCAAGGAACTCAGAATTTAGCAGGGTAAGACTTATGCAAAACAGGTAATTAACATACAACATGAAAAATAAAAGAAACACGTAGGTGGTATATCGGAGCAGAGTGAAGAAACCCTAAGCAAAACCTTTTCTTCTTGGAGTACATGACACTTGTGCCAGTTCAGTGAGTGAACAAATATCTTGGACATCGACAAGGTAAAGTGAGGAAAAGAAAAAGATGACTCGAGGCCACAGAACCTAGAAAACAGAACGATGATGGTGGTGAGGATGGTGGTGGTGCTGAGAACGCTGGTGGTGTGTGTGTGGTTCTCTGCTCAGCGGCACACACACAGCAAGAGAACCAGAGGCATCTGTGGTCATAAAGTATAACTTATGTGGTCAGAAGGGACAAGAGGGCCATGCCTAGAGAAACAGATGGGTCAGAGAAAGGCTGGATCAAGAACGGTTTCAATTACCATGACTGAAATGAAGATGTTTTTCTAATGGGGGAGAACCCACTGAAGAATGAAAGAGAACAGAGTGGCCAGATCCATGGCCAGAGTCAAGAAAGACACAACTCGAATCACACAGAAGAGTCAGGGAGCTGCGGCACCATCTGGAGAAAACACTAACAGGTCTGGCTGGGGTGGAGAAGGTAAAAATAGATAGAAAACATGGATTCAAGAATCCTTAATTCTTGCGGTGGGATGGGGAGGGAGATGGGAGGGCGGTTCAAAAGAGAGGAAAAATATGTATACCTATGTCTGATTCATGTTGAGGTTTGACAGTAAACAACAAAATTCTGTAAACCAAATTAAAAAAGAATCCTTGATAAATAATAAATCAAATTGCTAGAATTTTGTTTTTGATGGAATGTGTGTGATGGGAAAAAATGACTCCCAGATTTACCTAGACAATGGCAATATTTGTGGAGTCACCTGAAAATATAGAGAGCGAAAAAATGGAAAATGAGACTGATGGAGAAAGAGCCTCAGTGTTATGTGGGCAGAGATGGTTGATAATCAAACATAATATGATGTTCACAGAAATGCCATTGGTGAGAGACATATTTATTGGAGACTATCAGCAAGAAGAGTTTGCTGAAGTCAAGGCAGGGAGAAAAAGTAAAGGGCCAAAATGGAACCCTGTCAGATACCAAAATTTAAAGTTTGGCCAGAGGAAGATAAGTTAAAGAAGGAGGCGGAGGGAACAAGACAAGGGGAAAGGAACATTTACAGGGATACATGAAGAATGAGAATATTGCTCTAGAGGTAAAGTGACCACAGAATTAAAAAAAAAAGAAGTAATTGGAAGTTTCTTATAAATAAAGTAAAGATTTTGGCTTTGAAAACACCAGAAAGGCATGATAGAAATCATGCCTCTGAAACCCATCAAAGTTTCCAAACTTCAAAATTGCCATCATGCTCAGAAAGATCCAGATAGATTCTTGGTGGGGAACATTAATACGAGCTAGCACCTAAAAGACAGGAACAATAGAGAAGAAATACCTTCAGTGCTAACATGGATATGGTACATGAATGAGACAAAAAGGCACTGCGGAATAGATTGTGACATTGTGACACTAAAGCAAAAAGTTACAATGCTCTTAGATCTGCTCCCCTAACCATCTTTGTATGTGTTAAGTCACTTCAGTCATGTCCAATTCTTTGCAAACCCATGGAGCCCTGCCAGGCTCCTGAGTCCATGGGATTCTCCAGTCAAGAATAGTGAAGTGGATTGCCATGCCCTTCTCCAACAGATCTTCCCAATCCAAGGATCGAACCTGTGACTCTTATGTTTCCTACATTGGGAAGGGGTTTTTTTTTTCCAATAGTGCCACCTGGGAAGTAGGGCTTCATAAATGAATATCACTCTTCTATATCTAATTCTATCTCTTCTATATCTAAATAAGGGAAGTCATATTTTTTTTCTGAGAAGATACCATACTCCTAAGTTGCTTCAGTCATGTCCAACTCTGTGAGACCTCAGAGATGGAAGCCCACCAGGCTCCCCCATCCCTGGGATTCTCCAGACAAGAACACTGGAGTGGGTTGCCATTTCTTTCTCCAATGCATGAAAGTGAAAAGTGAAAATGAAGTCACTCAGTCGTGTCTGACTCTTAGTGACCTCATGGACTGCAGCCTACCAGGCTCCTCTGTCCATGGGATTTGCCAGGCAAGAGTACTGAGTGGGGCACCATTGCCTTCTCTGAAGATACCGTACACTAGGCTTTTACATACAGTGTAATAATCCTCAAATCAGGAAACTAGGATACAAAAAAGTATTTTTAAAATATCTTGAAGTTACAAAGTTAATCAATGATAAACTTTTGATTAAAAGTTTAAGAGTATTAAGAATGATTCAGAGCAAACAGTAATTGAGATGAAACTAAAATAAGGAATAATGAAACAATATCTAAATAATATTTAAATTAAGATCTTTGTAAAACAGGAAATAGAAACATAAGTATAGAGGGTTTTGTATGAAGCATACACAGGGTTGTACTTCTCAACTTGCCCAACACGGTCGCCGTATGTGCTTGCTGTCCCTGCAGTTATTAATAGCCCTCAGCTCCTTCACCCTCATAAGTGCTTGGAGGACAATTCTGTGAGCAGCCTACTTGGCAATGCTGAAATATGCCTGCTAGGGATGTCAGGGATACTGCAGTTGGGAAGGTGGAGAAAATAACTGAACTGCAATGTTTTTCTACCACTGGAGTCTCAGCACTTGCTGCTGTACCCTTTCATGCTCAAGGACAAGAAGTCAGGATTTTCTTCCATTTTCTGCATTTTGGGGAATATGAAACTCAGATATTAGTACTGCCAGACAGTACATAAAAGAGTACATTTCTACATAATAAGATTGAAATTAAGGAATATGGATTTTGGGGGCAATCTCTTGGGTTCTTATGGCTGGGCATGATTTCTTGCTGAAGAGATCTTTATAATCAGCATCTATTTAAATTCCTAGTTGATTCTCCTAAGGTACAAGTTTCTCTCTCTTGCAACTTCATTTTTTAATTGGAGTATAATTGCTTTATAATGTTGTCTTGGTTTCTGCTGTACAACAATGTGAATCGGCTATCAGTTCAGTTCAGTCACTCAGTCGTGTCCGACTCCTTTCGACCCCATGGACTGCAGCACACCAGGCCTCCCTGTCCATCACCAACTCCCAGAGCTTGCTCAACCTCATGTCCATTGAGTAGGTGATGCCATTTCAACCATCTCCTCCTATGTCATCCCCTTCTCCTCCTGTCTTCCACCCTTCCCAGCATCAGGGTCTTTTCCAGTAAGTCAGTTCTTTCCATCTTGTGGCCAAAGTATTGGAGTTTCAGCTTCAGCATCAGTCCTTCCAATGAATAATCAAGACTGATTTCCTTTAGGATTGACTGGTTGGATCTCCTTGCAGTCCAAGGAACTCTCAAGAGTCTTCTCAATACCATAGTTCAAAAGAATCAGCAATAAGTATACATATATCCCCTCCCTCTTGAACCTCCCTCTCCCACAACCCTTATTCCCACCCATCATCACAGAGCACCGAGCTGAGCTCCCAGTGCTACCCAGCAGCTTCCCACTGGCTACATATTTCACACACGGCAGTGCATATATGTCAATCTTACTCTCCCAGCTCCTCTCACACCTCACTTCCCCTTCTGTGTCCACATGTACATTTCCTACATCTGTGTCTCTATTCTTGGCATGCAAACAGATTCCATCTGTACATCTAGACCATCTTTTAGATTCTATATACTACTGCTGCTGTTTAGTGGCTGAATCATGCCTGATTCTTTGGAGCCCCATGAACTGTAGCCTGCCAGGCTCCTCTGTCTTTGGGATTTCCCAGGCAAGAATACTGGAGTGAGTTGCCATTTCCTTCTCTAGGGTATTTTCCTGACCCAGGGATCAAAGCTATGTCTCCTGCATTGCAGGGGGATTCTTTACCACTGAGCTACCTGGGAAGCCCTCAAATCCCATATATATGTGCTAATATACAATATTTGTTTTCCTTTTTCTGACTTACTTCAATCTGTGTGACAGACTCAAGGTTTTATATCATATGTTTAAGTAATAGTGCTTAATGGAGTTGGGCTTCCCTGATAGCTCAGTTGGTAAAGAATCCTCCTGCAATGTAGGAGACCTGGGTTTGACTCCTAGGTTGGGAAGATACCCTGGAGAAGGGAAAGGCTACCCACTCCAGTATACTGGCCTAGAGAATTTCATGGACAGTCCATATGGTCCCTAAGAGTCGGACATGAATGAGCAACTTTCACTTTTCTTAACTGAGTAAAATCTATGAATTCTTCTTTCCTTAATCTTCAAGATAATTTTGTTATCAACAGCATCATAGAAGGCTAGTGATGGAAGAGGGTTGAGAGATTATCTAGTGCCACCTTCATTAATTTGCAAGTGAGAATATGAAAACCTGGTGGTCATAAGTGATTTGTCCATAGTCATAGAGTTAACAGAGGATGTTACAGAGTTAACAGAGGATGAGATGATTGGATGGCATCACTGACTCGAGGGAATGAGTTTGAGCAAGCTCCTGGAGTTGGTGATGGATAGGGAAGCCTGGTGTGCTGCAGTCCCTGCTGTTGCAAAGAGTTGGACCCAACCAAGGGACTGAACTGAACTGAATAGAGTTAATTAGTGGCAGAGTTACGAATAAAATGTATTATCTCTTATGAGAAAAAACGGAATGAAGAATTCTTAGGGTTGTAGAAATGCTAAACAGAATAATTCAATAGTCACAAAACATTTTCATTAATGACAAATTTAAGGATGCCACTCTGATTTCTGTTCCCATTTTCTGTCAGTCTATACATGTAACTGGATCTGGCAGCTACCACCTGAGTAGTCAATACATATTCCAAAAGGCTTTTTGTTACAATACCCTGGCCAACAGCAGGGTTTCTCCACACATGAATCCAGATATGAAAGAGCTAAATTGCACTAAGTTGTTCTTTGTAGTCATCTTGAAGCCCTGAATTAACATTTTTTCCATATCGGTCATGTTCTGACCATATGACAATCAGGAAGATGCTGGTGTTTGCTTTCTGCTTATTTTATCCTAAGTCAGCATACACGATGGTTTTGTTCTACCTTTTTTTCTAGGTGTGTGTTTGCTCTCTTGTTGAAAATGCCAATGAAAGCTTTAAATAGCATTGTCTTTCTATGTATGCTCTCTCTATTAATTCAGCAGCTGGATCAAAGAAACTTACATGCTACCCTAGTGAAATATGCTTTGTTTTTTCTTATTAACCTTTGCAGTCGGAGCACTACCAAGGCATGCATGATTTACGGTAAGGCTTCAACCAAGATAAGTGTATTTCAGTACAAAATGAAATCAGAAAAACTATTAAAAGAAATGTGAAAATTTTGCTTTTAAATTTCCTTGACTCAACACATACAGAGGTAAGTTTCCAAATGTATTTAAAAATTTTGAGGAATATAACTTTTTAAAATTTTAGCCTCCTGACTGGAAATAAACATTTATATTGAAAATTTTTACACAGCACTAAATGATATGTTTGTTTCTTTGGCTAATGACAGTGTTTGATATGTTCTATGAGCCTTGGGTTCGATTCCTGGGTCAGAAAGATCCTCTGAAGAAGGAAATGGCAACCCACTCCAGTATTCTTGTCTGGAAAGTCCCATGGGCAGAGGAGCCTGGTGGGCTACAGTCCATGGGGTCTCAAAAATCCACCCACAACTAAACAAACTTTTTTCTGAAAACTTTATATTCCCTGTAGGACCAAGAACAGTTCATTATCCACAAGGAGATTAAATGTCCCTCTAACAGTCTTATAAAATTTACCACATTAATAAAAGTATAACAGCACTATGCCAACTATAAAAAAGCAACTAAATATAGTTATTTTTGAGAGTCACAGTGTTTCTCTATTTTGTGACCTGACTATGCAATAAACAACGACGTGGTGTCCAATGGTCAAAAATATAATTGCCTCCAAAAGTAGACAACCCAGTGGCTCAGCGGTAAGGAATCTGCCTGCAATATAGGAGATATAGGAGATGTAGGAGGAAGTGAGGAGAAGGCAATGGCACCCTACTCCAGCACTCTTGCCTGGAAAATCCTATGGACGGCGGAGCCTGGTGGGCTGCAGTCCATGGGGTTGCTAAGAGTCGGACACAACTGAGCGACTTCCCTTTCACTTTTCACTTTTACACATGGGAGAAGGAAATGCTGACCCACTCCAGTGTTCTTGCCTGGAGAATCCTAGGGACAGGGGAGCCTGGTGGGTTGCCGTCCATGGACTTGCACAGAGTCAAACACGACTGAAGCGACTTAGCAGCAGCAGAAGCAGGAAGAAGTAACACGGGTTCAATCCCTGGGTTAGGAAGATGCCCTGGAGAAGGAAATGGCTACCCACTCCTGTATTCTTGCTGGGAAAAATCCCATGGACAGAGGAACCTGGTGGGCTACAGTCCATAGGGGTGCAAAGAGTCAGACATGACTGAGCACAGCACCTGACCTTTGAAAAGTAGACGAACGAAGTGAAGTGAAAGTGTTAGTCACTTGGTCGTGTCTGACTCTTTTCAATCCCATGTACTGTAGCCCACCAGGCTTCTCTGTCTATGGAATTCTCCAGCCAAAAATACTAGAATGGTTAGCCACTCCCTTCTCCCGGGGATATTCCCAACCCAGGGATCCAACCCTGGTCTCTTGCGTTGCAGGCAGATTCTCTACCATCTGAACCACCAGAAAGCCCAGTAGACCAATGGCAGCTTGTAACACTTACCAGCTGATTTTTTTAATTGCTTAGACAAGTTTGGGGAAGTACATCTGTGCACTTAAATAGAAATTAAACATTCTAATACTACAGATGAAGTAAATGCCCTTTACAAGTCTGATGAGTTGAAAGTACTCTACAGTGAGGGAAAAAAGGTTAATAAAATCTGTCTCCGGAAACCAATCTGATTAGTTCTTTTTTAAGTCATCTGGCACTGGGTCCACAAGGAGGAGCTGCGAAGGGGATTCATGTGCAGATGATCATTTGAAGATGTGCTCTCAGGGAGCATCCTGTAAGGGAGGGGTGGATGATAAACAGGGAAGAATGAATGACACAACAGTTAGTAACCTCAACAAGAGTTGTGTTGGTGCAGAAGTCAGACTGGTATGTGTGAAAGCGTTAAATGTGAAGTAAGAAATGAAGACTTCTGAGACTGAACAACACTGTAGCAAAGTATTTTTCAGGAGGTGGTAAAAAATTGAGAAACTTTTGACAGTTTGGATTTGAAGAGGGAGACGTGTAGAGTGACTCCTAAGGATTTGGTTCAATCACCTGAGTGGAAAGTAATGCCGTGGATTGAAAGGTGTGAAGTCAGGAAGAAAGAGGCATCAGTTTGGGTGACAGGGGCTACATCCAGCTCAAAATTCAACATGTGAATTTTGTGTTGCCAGTCTAAGTGCCAATCTAAATCTACAGCTAGATTTACAGATCTGAAGTTCAGGACAGCCATGTGTAACAATGCATAGATTTGAAAGTCATTCATAGTAAATAAAACTCATGCAGTGGGCAAGGAAGCCAAAGATTACCCTGGAGAAAAGAAGTTAGGGCTATGGGAGAGGACTCCTGGGATCCCCAGTTCTAAGGGAAGAGAAAACAACTCAGACAGCAGTGGTGACTAGAAAATAGGAAAGGTGTCATCACAGTGATCAGTGGGGAATGTATCAGGAAGGAGGGTGTGTATGGTCTATTCAAATGTCAAAGATGCACAAGCTGCCAATTTTCTTTGGACTTGGCCCTTAGGAAGTCACGGGTGATCTTCAGTTCACTCGCTCAGTCCTGTCCAACTCCTTGCCACCCCATGGCCTGCAGCACGCCAGGCCTCCCTGTCCATCACCAACACCCTGAGCTTGTTTAAACTCATGTCCATCGAGCTGGTGATGCCATTCAACCATCTCATCCACTGTAGTCCCCTTCTTCTCCTGCCTTTAATCTTTCCCAGCATCAGGGTCTTTTCAAATGAGTCAGTTCTTTGTATCAGGTGGCCAACATATTGGAGCTTCAGCTTCAGCATCAGTCCTTCCAATGAATATTCAGGACTGATTTCCTTTAGGATGGACTGGTTTGATCTTGCAGTCCAAGGGACTCTTAAGAGTCTTCTCCAACACCACAGTTCAAAAGCATCAATTTCAAGGTTTGAGACGTGAACTAGAGTAACTGTGAACAAAGTCTAATTTTTTGCAGAAACTTGGCTATAAATTGGTGGAAGATACTTCCATTGCTAACGGTGTATTTAAAAAAAAAATGACTGATTCTTTATTCCTTAAATGAAGGCAGCTATAGCATGTTTATTTGTATTAGTATAATTACCAGAGGAAAGTGAAAGATGGGACACACTCCAGAAAAGAAGAAATGCCCGTGCAGAAAAAGACCATCCGTGAGAAAGCACCATATCCTGAGCTTTTCTGGACTTTGTGTAACTGGCTCTATCACAGCCTTCTCACTGTCAGGCTCAACATCATCCCCATCCTAGTACCATTCACACAGAGTTGATTTTCACATATTGCCTCATTTAGTCCAGTTAACAGTCCTCCTTATCTAGGCATACAATTAAAGCACAAAGAGATTAAACAGTCTATCGGTAAGTAGCACAGGCAGCATTAAACCCAAGTCTATCTGAATGTAAAATTTGTTTGGGTTTTTTTTTGCATTTTCCACTTATCTATAGCTTATTATATGGAGCTTCCCTGGTGGCTCAGATAGTAAAGAACAGTTACTGCTAATTTAACCTGTTGAAATAAAGTTTTCTATTTAAAAGTTTTCTTAACCAACCAAAGCAAAAGAGAACAACAGGGGAAAAAAGTCAACGCTGTCTCTAGTTGAAGGAACCCCCAAAATGCTAGTAATTAGCCCATTAATTAGCATTACTGATACAAATTTCTAAGTCCCTGCAACAGAAGGGCCTGTATGTGCACTGTATTGTCATACTGCCACCTTGTGGTGGTAAAAAACAAAAAGCAAATATTAACTAAAAGCCCAAGTTCACCATTGTTATCAAATTGCTCTCACCCAGGGACTCTCAACTTTGGTTGCATGTTGAAATCAACTGGGAACTTTAAAAATGCTGATTCCTTAATCCCACCCCCAGAGATTTTCATATGATTGGCCTGGAGTGAGATCTCAGCACCAGGATATTCCAAAGCTCCCGGAGTAATTCTAACAGGTAGCCAAGATTAGGACCTCTGTTCTAAATCCTTACACAGTAATCAAGGCAAGTTTTGTTATTTCCTAAGCATGCCTCATTTGTATAGATGCAAGAGTCCCTTGGACTGCAAGGAGATCCAACCGGACCATCCTATAAGAAATCAGTTCTGAATATTCATTGGAAGGACTGATGCTGAAGCTAAAACTCCAATACTTTGGTCACCTGATGCAAAATGCTGACTCATTTGAAAAGACCCTGATACTGGAAAAGATTGAAGGTGGGAGGAGAAGGGGACGACAGAGGATGAGATGGTTGGATGGCATCACCGACTCAAT
The DNA here is from genome assembly GCA_006408675.1 of Madoqua kirkii. Taxonomy (NCBI): domain Eukaryota; kingdom Metazoa; phylum Chordata; class Mammalia; order Artiodactyla; family Bovidae; genus Madoqua; species Madoqua kirkii. The sequence goes on from SJYC01094956.1 coordinate 23,750, forward strand.
GGACATGAGTTTGAGTGAATTCCAGGAGTTGGTGATGGACAGGGAGGCCTGGCGTGCTGCAGTCCATGGGGTCACAAAGAGTCGGACAGGACTGAGCGGCTGAACTGAAGAGAAAATATTCAAGAGAAAGTAACTGCTTTCTTCTTAGCCTTTAAAGATATCTATTTCTTGGAAGAAAAAATGTTTTGTGAATAGAAACCATCATGTTGCTGTGGTTTTGAAGAACAGGGACAGAGATTTGTGGATTGTAATCAAAGTGGGCCCCAGATTTTTCTCTCTCAATCAGGTTCAGTCTTTGCTGAAAGTCACAGAACTCACAGGAACAATGGAAAGTGCACAGGGCTCAGAGCAACCTTGACTCTGTTACTACGAAGACAAGTGACCTTGGGCAAATCACCTAGCTTACCATGTCTTAATTACCTGTAAAGAGTTTCACATGCTGCTTTATTCAAGAGGAGACTACTTTCACACGCATAACACACAATTCAACACACCTCTCTTGAGAATTTGCACTGTGCAAAGCTTGGTATTACATATAATGTGTTACATATGGAAAGCACGAATGTTGTTCAGAGACACCAGAGCACGAAGTGACCAGAAGAAATTTTAAAAGCTAATAGTGCAAACTGTAATTATAATGCAAACTGAGTGCAATTTTGAAACCTAATTTAACAACATTCCAGTGGCTTAATAAGGAAGTTAAATTCAGTTTTATTTATCTTTTTTATTCTGTAGCTTTCTCAGATGTTAGGTCACAAATGTATTAGCTTTACACCCATTAAAAAGTTTAATCATGTCTTGAAAGTGGAAAATCTCTTTACTGTTCCTTGGAAGCTAAATTTTCTATGGTTTTTTAATCATAAAGATCAAGTTATTACACAATGAATCACTCAGTATCCAAGTCATAAATTTTTGTCACTTGTTCATTTAACACATTAATCAACTACTAAATGTATGCCCTTTTGTATCCTACCATCCCATACCTCAAATCTAATCATTTATAAGTCATGTTTATTGTTAGCTTCTAAAAGTGTCTTAAATCTTTTGCCCGGGGAATACACGAGAAAATCATGATTCAGAAAGATACATGCAGCTCAGTGTTCAGTGACACACTGTTTACAACAGCCAGGACACAAAAGCACTCTAAATGTCCATCAACAGAGGAATGAATAAAGAAGACACGATACATATTTACAATGAATATGAGCTGGGGATAGACCTAATGACCTCCATGCAGACTGAAATAAGTCAGAGGAAAACAAATATCATATATGACCACATATATGTGAAATCCAGGAAAACAGTACAGATTAATTTCTTTGCACAGCAGAAATGCAGATACAGAGGTAGACAGCAAACTTACGACACGTAGGGAGGAATAGGGGAGGGTGGGATGAACTGGGAGATTGGGAGTGATATATACACTACTATATATAAAACATATATATGTAAAAATATATATAATAAAGTAAAATAAAAAGTATATATATATATAAAATGTTCAAACTACCACATAATTGCACTCATCTCACATGCTAGCAAACTAATGCTCAAAATTCTCCAAACCAGGCTTCAACAGTATGTGAACTGTAAACTTCCAGATGGTCAAGCTAGCTTTAGAAAAGGCAGAGGAACCAGAGATCAAATTGCCAACATCCGTTGGATCATTGAAAAAGCAAGAGAGTTCCACAAAAACATCTACTTTTTCTTTATTGACTATGCCAAAGCCTTTGACTGTGTGGATCACAATAAACTGTGGAAAATTCTGAAAGAAATGGGAGTACCAAACCACCTGACCTGCCTCCTGAGAAATCTGTATGCAGGTCAAGAAGCAACAGTTAGACAGGTTCCAAATAGGAAAAGGAGTATGTCAAGGCTGTATATTGTCACCCTGCTTATTTAACTTATATTCAGAATGCAACATGCAAAATGCCAGGCTGGATGAAGCATGAGCTGGAGTCAAGATTGCTGGGAGAAATATCAATAACCCCAGATACACAGATGTCACCACTCTCATGGCAGAAAGCAAAGAAGAACTAAAGAGCCTCTTGATGAAAGTGAAAGAGGAGAGTGAAAAAGTTGGCTTAAAGCTCAACATTCAGAAAACTAAGATCATGGCATCTGATTCCATTATGGCAAATAGATGGGGAAAAAATGGAAATGGTGAGAGATGTTAGTTTTTTTAGCTCCAAAATTACTGCAGATGGTGACTGCAGCCATGAAATTAAAAGATGCTTGCTTCTTGGAAGAAAAGCCATGACCAACCTAGACAGCATATTACAAAGCAAAGACATTACTTTACCAACAAAGGTCCATCTAGTCAAGGCTATGGTTTTTCCAGTGGTCATGTACAGATGTGAGAGCTGGACTATAAAGAAAGCTGAGCATCGAAGAATTGATGCTTTTGAACTGTGGTGTTAGAGAAGACTCTTGAGAGTCCCTTGGACTGCAAGGATATCCAACCAGTCAATCCTAAAGAAAATCATTCCTGAATATTCATTGGAAGGACTGATGCTGAAGCTGAAGCTCCAATCCTTTGGTCACAATGATACAAAGAACTGACTCATTTGAAAAGACCCTGATGCTGTGAAAGATTGAAGGCAGGAGGAGAAGGGGACAACAGAGGATGAGATGGTTGGATGGCATCATAGATACAATGGACATGAGTTTGAGTAGGCTCCAGGAGTTGGTGATGGACAGGTAAACCTGGCATGCTCCAGTCCATGGAGTCACAAGGATTTGGACACGACTGACTGACTGAACTGAACTGATGTATAAAACAGGTAACTAATAAAAACCTACTGTATAGCACAGGGAACTTTACTCAATGCTCTGTGGTGACCTAAATGGGAAGGACATCCAAAAAAGAGGGAATATATATATATATATGCATAAGTGATTCACATTGCTATACAGCAGAAACTAACAACACAAAACAACTATGCTTCAAAAAAACTGTTTTAAACAAAATTTAAAAAATATTTTGCTCATGTCTATTCTCAGGCTGCCTTAGTTCTAACTTATGTTATTATAGATTTATCCTCCAACCTTCCATCTCCCTTTTCTCTCCTCGAGTCTCACATTGTGTACAGAGGGACTTTGTGGTTCAGTCGCCAAGTCCTATTCGACTGTTTGTGACCCCATGAACTGCAGCATGCCAGGCATCCCTGCACCTCACCATCTCCTGAAATTTGCCCGAGTTCATGTCCATTGAATTGGTGATGCCATCCAACCATCTCATCCTCTGAGAGTGACATTGCAGAAGTTCAAATCAGATGTTACTGTTCTGCTTGCTAGCTTTCTTTTTTTAAGAACAGCTGGTTTATAATGTTATATTAGTTTTAGGTGTACAACATAGTGATTCATAATTTTCATAGATTGTACTCCATTTAGAGTTTTAGAAAATATTGGCTATATTCCCTGGTGGTGTACAATATATCATTGTAGCTTATTTATTTTATACATAGTAGTTTTGAATAGCTTCCCTTCACCCTTAGGATAGAGCACATGCTCCCCCATGACGTTTTTCTTCCTTGTCTGGTCCCTGTTTATCAGCCCCGATTATTTCTCAACCTTCTCACCGAGTCACCCCCAAAGATCTGTAGTTCTCCCAACCCTCTCTCGACTGAGTTTTTTTGCCAACATTTTCTTCTACCTTTCTTTCATTTGGATGACTCCTGCTTTATTTTTCATATATCTATTTAGATATTAATCATCTAAATTTCATGTAAAATCATTCAAAGAGCCTTCCTTAATTCACATTTTGAGTTGAGTTTTTTCAATGTGCTTCAGTAAACTTAAAATTTGGAATACTGGTCACTTACTGCTTAGTGGTTTTATTTCTCACTAGATTGCGGGGACAAAGTCCAGAGGATAAAGATTGCATCTTCATTCACCAAAGCCAAACATTGTACTCAGCATATAACAGATACAACAAAGCTTCTTTGAGAAGACATTTGAGCAAAGGACTAAATTAAATAATGGAGGGAAGCCACATGGGTTTGTTTCATGATGCAAAAAAAAAAAAAAAAATCTGTTGTAAGTCTCTTCAGATTTCCCTGGAAGTAAAAGAAACAGACAAGGAATGATGCTATTTCTTATCAATAAATCCATGTAACATGTGCAACTGGTGATACACATCTGGACTACATTTAAGTGTCCCATCACATGCTGAATCCTTATATTTCACCAAACCATCTAAGGCAGATTCTGTGCCAAATCCCCAAATTCAATGTACATCATATTCTCCACTGCTGCTGCTGCTGCTAAGTCTCTTCAGTCACACTCTGTGTGACCCCATAGACGGCAGCCCACCAGGCTCCCCTATTCCTGGGATTCTCCAGGCAAGAACACTGGAGCGGGTTGCAATTTCCTTCTCCAATGCATGAAAGTGAAAAGTGAAAGTGAAGTCGCAACTCCTAGCGACCCCATCGACTGCAGCCTACCAGGCTCCTCCGTCCATAGGATTTTCCAGGCAAGAGTACTGGAGTGGGTTGCCATTGCTCTCTCCAACATCACTTCCCTGGTGGCTCAGATGGTAAAGCGTCTGTCTACAATGTGGGAGACCCAAGTTTGATCCCTGGGTCGGGAAGATCCCCTGGAGAAGGAAATGGCAACACACTCCATACTACTGCTGGAAAATCCCATGGATGGAGGAGCCTGGTAGGCTACAGTCCACAGGGTCACAAAGAGTCGAACACGACCAAGTGACTTCACTTGTCCAACGTCACATTCTCCACTATCAGACAACAAAAAAACGTCACCATTTTCAGGAAATTTACAATCATCATGAATCAGGTACCCGTTTAGGGTTGGAGAGAGATGGAAGTATCTTGATTCTCCTTTTGCCTCCAACTTCAAATATTGTGCAATAAATTTGGTTAAGATACCTTTGAGAACAAGTTGTTTTATCTGAATCAGCTAAATAATTGGTAATCAATGCTCTCAGAGACTTTTGTGAATTACTAGTCACCTCTTTTATGTTACCTATAACTGGCATCGAAACCAAATTGTCAAACCAACCTATCAACCACTCATTTTGCCTTTGGTGGCAAAGTTGGCTTACGGCCATAAGTGGTCGTAAGTACATGACAAAAACACCAAACAGAAACACTTAGTAGTAAATCGAAAAGTGCTCACAGCGAGCTTTAGAGCTATGGAGTTGGGGAGACAGATCTAAAAATGGACCATTTCAGCATTGTACATGATATGATGATGGCATGTGGAGGATTCTAAAGAAAAACAGCATTAACTTAAAATTCTGAGAAGCAACAGCTTTTACTGCAAGGCTTACCATAGGCAAAAGGCCATTTTAGCCCCCATCATACATTATAGGACAAAATTGAGGAGACAGGAAAACATCCTGGGTGAAAAGTCAACACGTCGAACATAAATATAAAGAATCAGCTTCTTGAGGTCATGTGCCATTTGCACCTCTGTTGGACACTCACAAAACAAAAGCAAAAGGAACAAGGGGATAAAAGCCTTTTAGCACTTCCCTATCAGTAACATGACTCAATAGCAATTCATTCTAGAGACATTTACCAGAGAAACCACACTCTTCTAGTTAGCATAAGTGAGTAGAGTAGCCCAGTAGGAATCCACAGTGAATAAAGAAACATAGTTAGAAACTCTATTAAGGAAAACTGATGTGCCTATTCTTTACTGCCATTAGAGACTGTTAGGTCTTGATTGAGCAATGCAGACAGATGGGCCCACTGGAAAGATGCCGAGATGTTGGCAGAACCAGCTCCTGAAACTTGGGTGCTTTCTTTGAGAAACAAGAATTTTCTGGATGTAGTAACAGTGATGGCAGTAGGGATACTGTTGAGGGGAACCAGTCTTGTTAAAAGTTGGCTCTCACCCATGTAAAACTGTGCAAAAGCCTGCATCCTACAACACAGTCTTGAAACTTGAACCTTCATGGAAAGGAGTTGTGAGCATTTGAGATTATAAGCGCTTGTGGCAGTAGAAGGAAGCTTTGCCAAGTCTAGTTTATTCATTTTTAAAATATTTTAAAGTAGGACTTGTTTATAAAAATATATCTATGCGGAAGCTCAATATAATGTAATCTCTTTATTTTGACTTTGTTTCTTGTTGTTATTGTCGTTTAGTCATGATGATTTGTCTGACTCTTTTGTGACTGCATGAACTGTAGCTGGCCAGGCTCCTCTGTCCATGGGGCTTCCCAGGCAAGAATACTGGAGTGGGTTGCCATTTCCTTCTCCAAGGGGTCTTCCAAACCAAGGGATCTAACCTGTGTCTCCTGCATTGCAGGCAGATTCTTTACTACTGAGTCATCCTGTAAACTTATATATATATATAGTTATATATATATATTTTATATGTATATGATAGTTATATATAGCTATATAACATATATATTTTATATATATATAATAGTATGATTATAATTTTACAGTTGACTAATCATCAAACAAAAATTCTGGAAATACTTGGTGATCAGTTAATAATAATAATAATAAAAGATAGTACTTGTGAATCATTTGCAATATGTCTAGAAAGCTATGAGTCCCTAAACTACAGCTACAAGTCAAATCCAGCTTTGCACCTGTTTTTGTAAAGAAAATTTTATTGTAACATAGCCACAAATATTTGTTTACCTATTGCCTGTGACGGCTTTTCTCGCTATAAGAGTGGGGTTGAGTAACTGTGATAGAGTCAGTGTCCTGCAAAACCAAGAATAGTTACTATCTGGCCCTTTACAGAGAATATTTGCTGACCTCTGAGTGCCAATGTAAGCACCTCACATGTTTTATCTTGCTTACCCCTTTCCTCACCTTAAAAAGCACAGCAGCACCCCACACACCCCGCCCACCTTAGCTACAGTTTCACTTGCCATGGTTTCACATACCTAAGATCAACCATGGTCCAAAAATATTAAATAAAACATTTCATAAATAAACAATTTGTAAGTTTCAAATCACATGCCTTCCTGAATAATGCAATGAAATCTCAAGCTGTCTCACTGTCCCACCTGGGATGTGAATTGTCTCTTGGTCCCGCATATCCACACTGCATTCACTACCTGCCTGTTCATCACTTAGCAGCTGGTTTGGTTATCAGACCAACTGTCTCAGCATTGCAGTGCTTATGTTCAGGTAACCCTTATTTTGCTTAATAATGGCCTCCAAATGCAATAGTCATGCTGGCAATTTGGATGTTCCATGACTGTGCTTCATTTATAAATTAGTTCATAGGTATGTATGTATAGGAAAAACATGGTGGATATATAGGACTTCGTACTATTTGAAGTTTTAGGCATACCCTGGTGATCTTGGAACATAACCGCATGCCTAGGGGGCTGCTAATGTATGTAGCATATTTATCTTCGTCTTAGAGATGAGAAAACTGGGAAATGGGGAAGTTAACTGGCCTAAAATCTCACAAGAGATTCAGTCTCTGAGAGTCTGACACGTTGAAGTGCTTATGTTCAGATAACCCTTATTTTGCTTAATAATGGCCTCCAAATGCAATAGTCATGCTGGCAATTTGTATATTCCATGACTGTGCCTCATTTATAAATTAGTTCATAGGTATGTATGTATAAGAAAAACATGGTGTATATATAGGACTTCATACTATCTGAAGTTTCAGGCATACCCTGGGGCTCTTGAAACATAACCACATGCCTGGGGGGCTGCTAATGTATGTAGCATATTTATCTTCATCTTAGAGATGAGAAAACTGGGAAATGGGGAAGTTAATTAGCCTAAAATCTCACAAGAGATTCAGTCTCTGAGAGTCTGAATCTAGCACCCATGTGGTCTTGCCCTTTTTGCAGGCTTATTTTGACTATTATAACCCACAGAGCCTAGGAATTAGTGAAGAATTGGAAATGATTCTCTATTCTGTTCTAGTAATACCCAAACTGCCAGCTCCTGAGAGCATCAAGAGCCTTTAGCTATCACTGGCATGACCACATTGAATCTTCTCTGAGTCCCTCCCCCTTCAACTCCTCCTTCCTCCTCAGCTATGCCCCTGAGTCCCAAATTCCTTTCTCCATCTTCCCCTACTCCTGGGTGCTCTGCCACAACACTTATTATTCTGGTCTCACAAGTCTTTCCGTTTCATTAGTTTTTTTTTCCCCACTTGACTGTAGCTGAAAGGGTTTGAGTTATATGTAGGTAGAAGAAAAGTGAAGAGAATTCCTTGCAGGGTCAAACATCCATAAGGCAAAAGAACACTTACAGGATATCCTCCCCATGAAATTTGATATTAATATTATCAAGCTAAAAGAGTTTCCATTTCTCTTCTGTAGTTTGAATTGTAGTACAAAAGGCCTCCTTCCTTTTTTCTAAGTTCCTGTACGTGGGGCTTCGCAGGCAGCACCAGTGGTAAAGAATCTGCCTACCAGTGCCAGAGCTGCAAGAGATGGGGGTTAGATCCTTTGGTCGGGAAGATCACCTGGAGTAGGAAATCCAGGGAATGGAGTAGTATGGAGTAGTAATGGAGTAGGCAACCCACGCCAGTATTCTTGCCTGGAAAATCCCATGGGCCTCTAATGGCAGGCTAATGTCCATGAGGCCCCAATGAGTCTGTCATGACTGAGCGACTGAGCACATACACACTGGCTAGCCAAAGAAGTTGGGGGGGGGGGTTGGAAAACAGGTAGGTGAGACTAGAGACATTTCTTATCTGGTGATAACATGAAATAAATGTGGAACTTTAAATTTGCAGGTTGGGGAGCAGGAATTGAGCCTGACATACTCAGACTCCCCTCTCATGACTGAAGCAATTGTCCAGAATGTTGGTACCAAAGAATATACCTTTAAAAGCAACCACTGGGAATTCTTATGATAGAACGTACATAAAGCTACTAGTTTTGGTGATGCTGTTCAAGATATTACAGTTACTAAAATGAGGATGCTGGTAATAATAATGATTGTCCTTGGAAGTCCCATGTCCTGAAAGTTCCCATGACAGTTCCTCAGGGATGTGTTCTCTAGGAAGCTGCTGCTGCTGCTAGGTCGCTTCAGTCGTGTCCAACTCTGTGCGACCCCATAGATGGCAGCCCACCAGGCTCCCCCATCCCTGGGATTCTCCTGGCAAGAACACTGGAGTGGGTTGCCATTTCCTTCTCTAGGAAGAGAGGTTTCTACAGGAGGTAAAAGCAATTGTTGCAATAAACTCTTAACTGGTTACCACAGAGGTTTTTCTCTGTGGATCTCCACAGAACACTGCAGATGGAGTTTTTGTTCTAACAGGTGATATGATCAAGACACCTCCACCAGCCCCAGCTCAGGGCAGAAAAGAATGGTTCTTCTGTTGCATGAACTGCAAAGCCCTTTTAATAAGGCACATCATTTTATCAACACTCATGTGAATTAAATATTTGAATGACCCTGATGAAACTGGAACACTTGACATTGAAATTAAACACACACACACACACAATTAAACAAGGGTCACTAAAGGTAGGGGGAAGTGGAGAAATTACTTTATAGCCTGAAAGACCTCTGTTCTAAGGCATTTTCTACTTTACTTCTCAGCCTTTTGGCTAAGATCAAGTGTAGTATCTGTGCTAAGTAGTTTTCTGCTCCATGGAGTATCCAGAGCTTACCCACTCAGAGTACCTGTACCCTCTTCATTCTCAAAAGCATTTTAAGTTAAAAATTTTATTAACATCTATTTCTATAGAAATGCATATATACTATAGTAGAAAGCAGTACTGGAAGAATATATGTCCTGAATGTCAGAAAGATTGGCTAGTGTAGTGGGGAGTAGGGTATCACAGTTCAGCGTTGTTTTCTCTGTTTGCAAATGGATAGTGTTTGTATGGTGAGAAGAAAACAGTCTTTGAAAAAGCTATGCCCTGGATAAAAAAGGAAAAGAAGGGTTATATTGTTGATTTTCATTTGTTTTGTCCTGATTTGCTTGAAATGTGTGATTATCCTTGAAAGTCTAAGCGTTTCTCTTCTGTATAGGGTAGTAGGGCTGATTCCAAGATGTTCTGAGTATTAAAAAATGGCAAGCATTAAACTATCTCCCTCTACTTCCTCCATAGTATTTTTTATATATTTTAGGTACTTTTCTCGCTTCAGGAGGAACAGTGACTTGACCATCTTACCAAATGTGCCTTTATTGCAGAAAAGCAGTATATAATATAATATATAATATAATATATAATACTCTACACTTTATACATAAGGATATCCACAATGTTGGAGGAACGTGGAATGTTCTGAGTATTAAAAAATGGCAAGCATTAAACTATCTCCCTCTACTTCCTCCATAGTATTTTTTATATATTTTAGGTACTTTTCTCGCTTCAGGAGGAACAGTGACTTGACCATCTTACCAAATGTGCCTTTATTGCAGAAAAGCAGTATATAATATAATATATAATATAATATATAATACTCTACACTTTATACATAAGGATATCCACAATGTTGGAGGAACGTGGTTCTATGTGAAATTATGTGTTCATTATTGGGTGGGAACTCATGTTGTTTGGACTACCATTTCTCATTTTTGGCTAAAATTTGCTTCTTTGTTCTTTTTACCCTGTTGATCCTTGCCCTGCCATTCACTACACAGAAAACCACTGGGTGTGCTCTCTCTTTTACTCCTTGTTTTATATTAACCAATTGTAGATTTGAATATATGGATGAAGCTCACAAAGGCTATGGGTTTTAACCCTAGCAATTCTAGCTTGAATATCACCTGAGCCAAAGGACTGTCCTTCCTCTGCCACCTTTGTCTAGCATGCAGTGATTGAGAATACTATATTAGAGAATTCATAAAATTGTACACAAAACAAAAGAGAAATGTCATTTTCTTTAAATCCTATCACTGTCAATGAAAAAGAGTCTCAAGGCTTTATATCTTGAATTCCTTTTGATATAATGTCATCACTTACCCCCATCCATGTTTTATCTTTTTTCATGCATTTATTCATTCAATAAATATTTATCAGCCACATATGCCAGGTGCAAGACAGAGTGCTAGGTGCTTTGGGGTATGAAACAATAAATCAAACATGGGAGTCTAACACCTATATTAAAAAATTAAAAAAATCAAACATGCACTTACTTGGTATATAGGGAACCAGTATCTAGACAATTGATTTTTGTTCTTGTTATTTGATTTGTTCTTTGTTGACTCTACCTAGCTCCTTGATGCTGTGTAGACAGCTAGTAAAGGTATAATTCCTAGAAGCATTTTCTCTAGGACAGAACTCAAAGAGGGTGGATGACACACTAGTTATTTAAAGATACTTAAGAAGATCTCTCTTGCTCCTGAAAGGTTTCTGGCTATTGTTCAGTAAGAATCAGTGATTCTTCCTCAGAACTTGTTTTAATTTTAATTTGTCCCTGATCTAAAATGAGCTTAGAGAATACAGGGGAAATAGTTTTTATAAGTTTCCAAGCCCAGTGGGGGAGAAATATATATAAATATATGTAGAAGCACAGTCAGATGGGAAGAGGAGACAAGAAAGGGGGGAAAGAAGATGAATGTTATTTTTTATATTAATTTTACAAAAAGTGTCCTATGTTTTATTGCTCACATACCACAATGATAGATGATCTTTTAAATCCATTGGTGGTAAGATTGATACTGGACTGATCATGAAAGATCCTCATGGAAACAACACATCTCTTTTTAAATTTTAGGAAATAGCTTCTATAATATCTAGTGGCAAACACTTTGAGGTCAATGTACAATACATAATGTGAGATTTACCTCTAATCCACTTTAGAGAGAGAAGATCACCTTTGATGCAGGGGCAAGGTGCAGAAGGAGAATTCTCATCATTGCCTTCTAACAGCCACTTACTTTGCTTTCTTTTAGAGTTATGGGCCAGTTACATTGGTTCTTCTCCCTAAAAAAGATTGTATCCCTAGTCCTGGCTATATCTGCACTTTATTCATCCCACATAGACAATGCCCATCCACCCAGTTAAAGTCCTGAAATGGAATGAAAGAGTCAGTGAAGAAAACATTGTATCTACTGCAAGAAAGTCCACAATATTCATAAAATCTAGGTGAATTTATTCTTATGTATATAGACTAGTCAATCTTTTCAGATGTCTGATGGCATTAGCACATACATGGTGCTAAGAGGACCACACACTGTCATTAGAGGAAAGAGGAGGGATGAAGGACAATAGAGAGCTTTCCTTGTTTGGTCTCCAATCTCCTTTTACAAAGATGGGCTCGATAAAGGACAGAAATGGTATGGACCTAACAGAAGCAGAAGATATTAAGAAGAGGTGGCAAGAATACACAGAAGAACTATACAAAAAAGATCTTCACGACCCAGATAATCATGATGGTGTGATCACTCATCTAGAGCCAGACATCCTGGAATGTGAACTCAAGTGGGCCTTGGAAAGCATCCCTACAATAAAGCTAGTGGAGGTGATGGAATTCCAGTTGAGCTGTTTCAAATCCTCAAAGATGATGCTGTGAAAGTGCTGCACTAAATATGCAAGCAAATTTGGAAAACTCAGCAGTGGCCACAGGACTGGAAACGGTCAGTTTTCATTCCAGTTCCAAAGAAAGGCAATGCCAAAGAATGCTCAAACTACTGCACAATTGCACTCATCTCACATGCTAGTAAAGTAATGCTCAAAATTCTCCAAGCCAGGCTTCAGCAATATGTGAATCGTGAACTTCCAGATGTTCAAGCTGGTTTTAGAAAAAGCAGAGGAACCAGAGATCAAATTGCCAACATCCGCTGGATCATGGAAAAAGCAAGAGAGTTACAGAAAAACATCTATTTCTGCTTTATCGACTATGCCAAAGCCTTTGACTGTGTGGATCACAATAAACTGTGGAAAATTCTGAAAGAGATGGGAACACCAGACCACCTAACCTGCCTCTTGAGAAATTTGTATGCAGGTCAGGAAGCAACAGTTAGAACTGGACATGGAACAACAGATTGGTTCCAAATAGGAAAAGGAGGACGTCAAGGCTGTATATTGTCACCCTGCTTATTTAACTTATATAGAGTACATCATGATAAACGCTGGACTGGAAGAAACACAAGCTGGAATCAAGATTGCCAGGAGAAATATCAATAACCTCAGATATGCAGATGACACCACCCTTGTGGCAGAAAGTGAAGAGGAACTAAAAAGCCTCTTGATGAAAGTGAAAGAGGAGAGTGAAAAAGTTGGCCTAAAGCTCAACATTCAGAAAACAAAGATCATGGCATCCGGTCCCATCACTTCATGGGAAATAGATGGAGAAACAGTGGCAACAGTGTCAGACTTTATTTTTTGAGGCTCCAAAATCACTGCAGATGGTGACTGCAGCCATGAAATTAAAAGATGCTTAGTCCTTGGAAGAAAAGTTATGACCAACCTAGATAGTATATTCAAAAGCAGAGACATTACTTTGCCGACTAAGGTCCACTCAACATTCAGAAAACAAAGATCATGGCATCCGGTCCCATCACTTCATGGGAAATAGATGGGGAAACAGTGGAAACAGTGTCAGACTCCAGAATCACTGCAGATGGTGACTGCAGCCATGAAATTAAAAGACGCTTACTCCTTGGAAGAAAAGTTATGACCAACCTAGATAGTATATTCAAAAGCAGAGACATTACTTTGCTGACTAATGTCTGTCTAGTCAAGGCTATGGTTTTTCCTGTGGTCATGTATGGATGTGAGAGTTGGACTGTGAAGAAGGCTGAGAGCCGAAGAATTGATGCTTTTGAACTGTGGTGTTGAAGAAGACTCTTGAGAGTCCCTTGGACTGCAAGGAGATCCAACCAGCCCATTCTGAAGGAGATCAGCCCTGGGATTTGTTTGGAAGGAATGATGTTGAAGCTGAAACTCCAGTACTTTGGCCACCTCATGAGAAGAGTTGACTCATTGGAAAAGACTCTAACACTGGGAAGGTTTGGGGGCAGGAGGACAAGGGGACGACAGAGGCTGAGATGGCTGGATGGCATCACAGACTCGATGGACGTGAGTCTGAGTGAACTCTGGGAGTTGGTGGTGGACAGGGAGGCCTGGTGTGCTGCGATTCATGCGGTCACAAAGAGTCAGACATGACTGAACGACTGAACTGAACTGATTGTATTTTAACATAAAAATTCATCTTTTTCCTATTACAAACTAGTTTTATTAAAGTATACATTTTTTTCAAATTATGTTTATGCTTTTCTGTCTTTCCTAGTAGTGATCTCTCTGAAAAATCTCGGTGGTGGTGGTTTAGTCGCTAAGTCGTGTCTAATTCTTGTGACCCCATGGACTGTGAACCTACCAGGCTCTTCTGTCCATGAGATTTTCCAGGCAAGAATACTAGAGTGGGTTGCCACTGCCTTCTCCAGGGGATCTTCCCGACCCGGGACTTGAGCCAGTGTCTCCTGCATGCAGGCAGATTCTTTACTGACTGAGCTACAAGGGGAGCCCAAGAACATGACATAAAGATTTGGGATTAGTGAAAATTTTCAATCATGTATAAAGAGTTCTGCTAATCTAGTAATTACTGTTTCTTCTGCCAACCTTGGGTTTCCCTGGTGGCTCACCGGTACAGAATCTGCCTGCAATGCAGGAGATGCAGCTTTGATCCCTGGATAGGGAAGATCTCCTGGAGAAGGAAATGGCAACCCACTCCACTATTCTTGCCTGGAGAATTCCATGAACAGAGGAGCTTGGCGGTCTATAGTCCTTGAGGTCACAAAGAGTCAGACATGTCTGAGTAACTAACACACATGCATAATACCCACCTAGATTCAATACACTTGGCACATTATATAAGTAAATGTTCATGTACCATTTTATAAACACAAGATGGTTATCAGGAAAAAAGTAGCAAATATTGTAATTTCATTTCAATTCTAAATTTCATCAATACAAATATTATTAAAGAATTTCCTTTATGAAGAATAATAGATGTTTTTATTTTTTTACTTTTTTTAAATAATGGATGTTTTTAAAGAAAATCATGACATAGTGCAACAACCACTGATTTAGAACCAAAGTTTTAGCTGTGGACTGTGTAAAAGTCATTTCTAAATTTTGTCAAATGGGAATAATGGTATCCAGAAATAGAGGTAGGGGTTCTTTTGCCAGAAGTTACAGGAATATAGATGGGAAAATTAAATAAAGTAGTCAATACGAAGGTGATTAAAACATTTCCTTAATTAATTATTCTGAGAACTTGCAGTATGCTAAGAACAAGTTGCACAGATGATGCAACTGAGTGAGACAAAACCATTGTCTTCAAATTGTTTCTAGAGCAATTCCTAGAGCAATCATTTCTAATGTATATACATACAATGGGAAAAGGATGCTGGGATAGGTGGGTAGATTATTGGATAAGGACAGAATCACCTAATGATGAAGGATTATTTCCTGTTGATTTGCTCACAAGATTCTAGCATACCCCACACAGCCCATAAAGAATGATTGCCTTGAGATTTCCCTGGTTGCCTAGTGGTTAGGATTCCAGGTTTCTCTGCTGTGACCAATCCCTGGTCAGGAAACTGAGATCTCCAAGTCTTAGAGCACAGACAAGAAAATGATAATAATTGCCTTAATGCATGTTGATGACTTGATGATTGTTTCTCAGGTACACTGTGGAAGATACAGGTTGAGAACACAAGTTTCCTCCTTACAAACACAGTCATAGAGAAGTATGACCTAATGTAAGGCATAACTATTGTCCCCATTTTTCCTCTTAAAACATTTCACATAATAGATTTGATTTTTTTAAAAGAGTATGCCTTTTCATTCAGTAATGAAATATGAAAAAGAAAATAATTCTAACTGAGCTTTTTGTTAATAAGACAAAAATAAATAGCATTTTCATTTCCTTTATATCATAAAGGTTAAAACCATTAGGTTGAAACTATTTTGACCACACTCACAAACTAAACAGTCCCTCTTTAGTAACATCATGTATTTTCAAACTTATTGAGCATTTTCACATATAATATCTTATCTACTGACATTGTGAGATAGGAAAATTCATAAAGATCAGTTGTGAAAATTATACCACCAAAAACATCCAGAATCTATCATCTTGTTTCATCCTCACTGCCACTGAAGTTCATTTTATCATCATCTTTTATATCAACTACTTCACCAGCTTTCTCACTGCTCTTTCTGATAATAGTCACCATCTCGCCAGTCAGAAAGAATGGTCAAGCTCAACAGACATCTCTGATCAATATTCCTAGAGGCATTCTTTCTGTTTTCAGTGTGGGTTCTCTCTAAAAATGACTTAAAGATGCTTCCTGATCTGGTCCCTTCCTTGGTCACACTGAATTACCTGAGAAGACCTGTAAGAAAATGTTTTTTCTCTCTTGGTCTTTGAATAGGTTGATTCCTTTGAATAGAAGATCCTACACTTCAACCTCTGTTTCATTTGGCTAACATTTCCCCATCCTTTTTGATCCATTTAAGGCTTTCTTTCCTTCTGAAAGTCTCACAAACTGGAGTCAAGATTGTCATGAGAAATATCAACAATCTCAGATATGCAGATGATACAACTCTAATGGCAGAAAGTGAAGAGGAATTAAACAGCCTCTTGATGAGGATGAAAGAGGAGAGTGGAAAACCTGGCATAAAACTCAACATTCAAAAAACTAAGACCAAGGCATCTAGTCCCATCACTTCATATCAAATAGAAGAGAAAAAAGTGGAAGCAGTGACAGATTTTATTTTGGGGGGCTCCAAATCACTGCAGACAGTGAGTACAGCCACGAAATTAAAAGATGCTTGCTCCTTGGAAGGAAAACTATGAGAAATCTAGACATTAAAAAAATGGAGATATTACTTTACCAACAAATGTGTGTATAGTCAAAGCTGTGGCTTTCACAGTGGTCACGTACAGATATGTGCGTGGGACCATAAATAAGGCTGAGTGCCAAAGAATTTATGCTTTTGAACTGTGGTGCTGGAGAAGACTCTTGAGAGTCCCTTGGACAGCAAAGAGATCAAACCAGTCAATTCTAAAGGAAATATGCTTTGGAAGGACTGATGCTGAAGCTGAAGCCCCAATACTTTAGCTATCTGATACCAAGAGTCAACTCCCTGGAAAGGACCCTGATGCTGGGAAAGATTGAAAGCAAAAGGAGAAGGGGGTGGCAGAGGATGAGATGGCTAGACAGCAACTAATGGACATGAATTTGAGCAAACTCCAAGAGAGAATGGAAGATAGAGGAGCCCGGTATGCTACAGTCCACGGGGTCCCTAAGAGTCAGACTTGACTTAGCAACTGAACAACAACAAATTGAATATTCTTTTGGCTTCTGTAGCGCTTTGTCTTTCTTTTTAATATGACTTACCAGAGAGGTCAAGATTTCTAATTTATTTGTCTACCAACACTACTATATTATAAGAAACTAAGTAATAAGAATCAAGTAATTTTATAATTATAATTCATGAACCCTCAGTGACTATATGTGATTGAAACTCAATGAAAATTCAGGGAATTAAAGGTAACGTACAGTCTTGAATCCAGGTCTAATTGTGGACTATGAGTGGTTTCCATTATGCTCTGCTATCCCCCAGATAATGACTTTGGTCTCCACACTCTGTAACTCCTTGTTTTCTCCCATTGCCTAGAACCCCTTGGTTTGATGAAGTTAGGTTATGTGCCTCAATATTATAAATTAACTCATTGCAAATTTTTTGTTGTTGTTGTTTGTTTATATTTTTGCTAAGCCTTCTATTTGTGGGGGGCTTCTCAGATAGCTCAGTTGGTAAAGAATCCACCTGCAATGCAGGAGACCCCAGTTCAATTCCCAGGTCGGGAAGATCTGTTGGAGAAAGGATAGGCTACCCACTTCAGTATTCTTGGGCTGCCCTTGTGGCTCACCTGCTAAAGAATCTGCCTGCAATGTGAGAGACCTGGGCTCAATCCCTGGGTTGGGAAGATCCCCTGGAGAAGTGAAAGACTCTAGTATTTCCACCTGGAGAATTCCAAGCATGCTGTGATTCATGAGGTCGCAAAGAGTCGGACACGACTGAGCGACTGAACTGAACTGAACTGATACAGTCCATGGGGTCACAAAGAGTCAGACATGACTGAGTGACTACCACTTTCACTTTTCTATTGTGAGGAAGCTGCTCAATACTTAAGAACTTCTCTGTGAGCGTATGTGTAAGAATTCTGGCCAGGGATAAATTTTTCCTTGAAATTATATAGGAGGCCCAAGGCAATGGAGCAGGGAACATGAGCAAGCTTGCTTAGAAAAAGAAATGGTAACAGATTGCTGTAACATGAGAACTGCATTCTGGTGCATATGTCATGAAAAGAAGTCACCAAAAATGCTTTGGCTAGATTTAGTCCATAGTAACAAACATCTTAAAATAAGAAATTTCAGGAAAAGTGCCCAAAGCATAGCTATTTTATCCCTTGCTACTTTCAGAGGAACATGAGGAGTTCGGTTTTCAAAAAGTACATAAAGATGGAAATAATATCCTCCCTGGAATGAGAAACTGTGGGGAATGTCTCTTGGTTATCAATTAAAAATATTTGCATAAACAATCAATTTCATTCTTTTACAACATGTTGTGGGTGAATATTCCACAAATGGCACTGTAAATCCCAAATTAAACCTACAGCAAGTAATAGAAGTGGTTTTTATCATTCTTAAGACTGTCTTGCCATTAGAAAGGGACATAATAATTTTATTATACTACATACTCTGTGAAAGACCATAAACTTTTAATAGACTTATAAAAAGGGAGCGTAACCTTTTCAATATTCTGTGTCATCCTTGGGTGAATCCATTCCACCCTCTCCTCATGCAAGATGGATGCC
Source organism: Madoqua kirkii (assembly GCA_006408675.1). Taxonomy (NCBI): domain Eukaryota; kingdom Metazoa; phylum Chordata; class Mammalia; order Artiodactyla; family Bovidae; genus Madoqua; species Madoqua kirkii. Next base: position 42,505 of record SJYC01094956.1, read on the forward strand.
CCAGGGCCTAAGCAATGGTTCCACACTCAAGAAGAAAATGTTCAGATCCAGCCTTTTCCCTGAATTTGAAGGTTACCATGATTTAGCACTCAAGAGCGCTTCCTGGCTGCCCTTTTTCTGATTCTACAGCTCCTCAGATTTCCAGACTATAGTCTTCTGGTCTTAGAAGAGTTCTGCTGACTTCATCTCTATAGCTTTCATTTGGGGCTAAAAAAGCCAAACTAAACATCATTCAGGTTTAATACCTTTGTTCTCACAGCACCACACATTTGTTTTCAGCACCATTAAGGATTATAGTTTCTTATTATTTCCCTAGAATGTGAAATTTCTCAATTTATCTCCTAACCTTGATAGCATGTGGTGTTGTTTAGTCTCTATGTCATGTCTGACTCTTGTGATCCCATGGACTGTAGCCTGACAGGCTCCTCTGTTCATAGGATTTCCCAGGCAAGAATACTGGAGTGGGTTGCTGTTTCCTTTTCCTTCTCCAGGGGATCTTCCTGACCCAGGGATCGAACTTGCATCTCCTGCATCTCAGGAGATCTCCTGCACTGCAGGCATATTCTTTACCATTGAGTCACCAGAGAAGCCCATTACCTTGATTGCATAACCAAATTTAAGCATGAATTTTAAAACAAGAGGATTGACTAACTTAACCCTATGCATACTGAAGAAATTAGGCCTTTTTATGTGTTTTAGCTGTTCATTTGTTTATTTCTCTTTTATGTTGCAATAAACAACATATCCAGTTTCTTAGAAAATAGGCAAAATTCCAAAAATCTTTGGAGACAAACATGGTGGGAGAAAAATAGACAGTGCAAAGGAAGGAAGTCTTTAATTAGGAGGGAAAAAAAATGAAAGCAAAGTATGGAGAAAACTGAACGGCTCATTCTCAGGAGACCTGTTCTTCATTGCAGAACAATGCCATCATAAAGCTATATACCAAACTGCTAACTAAACCTCTGAAAGTTCCATAGCACAAGAAAAGAGCTAGCTACTTGGAAAGTAGACATTAGCTATTAATTCTACTTAGAAAAAAATGTCATTTTTAACTTGCTTAAAACACAGAAAACATTTCATATCTTCAATAAACTTAAAAATCATAATAAAATTTGCAAGCATAGTGCTTATATTTACCTATCCTTTCTCCCATGAATCCCCACCTAAAACAAGTAGAACGTTTGTAAATAAAGGGTCTTTCCATACAAATAAAAGTTACCTCAAGGGCACAACCTGAGGTTTTTTTTAAGAAGGGCATTAACTCTTTTAGCTACAGCTATGACTGATAGCCAAATCTAATAGTCAATTACACATATTTTTGTGACTCCCTCATCCAAAACTTTTTGAATCAGACTAGTGTTTCTTAAAAACATTGGAGGTAAAAACTCTAAAATCTCATAAAACTCATGAACTATATCCCTAGGAAGACGTACACACATAATTATAGGCATATAATTTCAGTATATTTTGCATCAGCCCTCTGAGGCTCATCCAAGGAACCTCTAGGGATAAATGAATGCCAGAATAAGAGAGCTTAGGGCTAGATCATGAGCTCAGCAGAGCAGGAAAATGTTTCCCTCATTTGTGCCTCTCTAACTATGGAATGGTGCTTAACACAGAACACACGCACAAATAATTTGTTACATTGAATTGTGCATGCTGGCATGTGTGTATTAAGGGATTTTTTTTTTAAGGAGAATATACTTTTCAAAAGTTCATCATACAAATAAGCTTCCTTGAATCTGGTAGACACAGAACAAAGAAAAAGTATTTTTAAGTAGCAAACCAGAGCAGGTTTAGAAACTTGAACAGAGCTACCCACCAAATGGGCTTCCCTGGTGGCTCAGTGGTGAAGAATTTGCCTGCCCATGCAGGAGATGTGAGTTTAATCCCTGGGTTGGGAAGATTCCCTGGAGAAGGAAATAGCAACCCACTCCACTATTCTTGCCTGGGAAATCCCATGGACAGAGAAGCCTGGTAAGCAACAGTCCCTAGGGTCACAAAATAGTCAGACATGACTTAGCAACAAACAACCCACCAAATAAGCGTTACTGCTAGAAATAGAACAGAAAGCAAAAGTGAAAATCGCTCAGTTGTGTCCGATTCTTTGGAGACTCCATAGGCTATGCGTCCATGGAATTCTCCAGGCCAGAATACTGGAGTGGGTAGCCTTTCCCTTCTCCAGGGGATCTTCTCAACCCACGGATCGAACCCAGGTCTCCTGCATTGCAGGTGGATTCTTTACCAGCTGAGTCACAAGGGAAGCCCAAGAATAGTGGATTGGGTAGCCTATCTCTTCTCCAGCAGATCTTCCTGACCCAGGAATCAAACCGGGGTCTCCTGAATTGCAGGCGATTCTTCACCAACTGAGCTATCAAGGAAGCCCAAATAGAACATAGGTGGCCTTTAAATTACATACATACTGATTTATATATGTAATTTAATTTATATATAATTCATATATGTTTTATATTATCATTAACATGTGTGCCTTGCAGAAAATATCCCAACTCTGCACAGCAGTAGCAGTTTCTTTATCAATAAAGGTTCTATATTGAAAGCACTCATAAGGATACGAGGGTGAACAGGAATGCCTCACAGCTGCACTTGAACTTATAAACACAGTAGTGTAGAGGATATTCTTTTAGGACAGACAAAAAACTGTGGAAAGGGAACAGCCTAGTTTGATTATTTCAGTAACACAGTGGGTAGTCAAAAAAGCCAGAATGCAAATTACCAAGTAAGTTAGGTTTCCTAGGGATGAGTGACTTTTATGACTTCTACTAATCTCAAGGCAAAGCTGTCCAGCAGAGATTCTCTCTTCCGTCTGGCCTTTCATTCTTCCTCTTTAGTCTTCCTCTTACTATAAAATTTGGTAAGTTTTCATTGACAGAAAACCTTACAAGTTCCAATATTAACTTCTTTGCTTATCTCTTACAGGCAGCTCTGAAAGGGTAAAAAATTTAGTTTCTATTCTCTCACAGTTTGTGAATTATACTACCTTATGGCATCTTTGCCAACAAAGGTCCATCTAGTCAAGGCTATGGTTTTTCCAGTGGTCATGTATGGATGTGAGAGTTGGACTGTGAAGAAAGCTGAGCGCCGAAGAATTGATGTTTTTGAACTGTGGTGTTGGGGAAGACTCTTGAGAGTCCCTTGGACTACAAGGAGATCCAACCAGTCCATTCTGAAGGAGATCAACCCTGGGATTTCTTTGGAAGGAATGATGCTAAAGCTGAAACTCCAGTAATTTGCCCACCTCATGCAAAGAGTTGACTCACTGGAAAAGACTCTGATGCTGGGAAGGATTGGGGAAAAGACTCTGATGCTGGGAAGGATTGGGGGCAAGAGGAGAAGGGGACGATGATGAGATGGCTGGATGGCATCACGGACTCGATGGACTTGAGTCTGAGTGAACTCTGGGAGTTGGTGATGGACAGGGAGGCCTGGCGTGCTGCGATTCATGGGGTCGCAAAGAATTGGACATGACTGAGTGACTGAACTGAACTGTGGCATCTGCCACAGTGAATAATCTTTCTTTCTAGGATGAAAATATTAAGAAAATAAAATATGCTCTCATAAATTCCTGTGAGTGAAGTGGGTGGATCTCACAATAACTAAAGTCGTCTGGGAGAAAACAAACAAACAAACAAACAAATAAATATAGATTTGGGAGAAGCTGACAGGGACATTGTAACTCAGGCTTTCAGAGATCACCAGGTATGGAATGTTCTAGAAAGATAATTTCTGTTCCCTTCCCATGTTTTTAAAAGAATTATCCTCCAGCGGTCTATTCAAGAGATTAAAAATAATCACTCTCTAAAAGGCCCCACAGAGGAGCAGCAAAGGATGAAATGGTTGGATGGGATCACTCATTCAATGGACAGGAGTTTGAGCAAACTCTGGGAGATACTGCAGGACAGAGGAGCCTGGCATGCTGCAGTCTGTGTGGGTCACAGAGTCAGACACGACAGGGACAGAACAACAACAAAAGTGTTCAAAGTAATGTATGAAAAGAAAAGTCTGATCCCAGACTCTACCAGTCAGCAAAACAGGTATCTCCTGAGAAAAAACTCTCCAACCACTTTAGTTCTGACACCTGAGAACTATATACATTCAATGAACTCTGAATCTCCCAATGATTTGAAGTCAAGAAGGCTTTCCTTCTGTAGAACAATTTGCTAAAATTAGAGATGAATGAATTAGTGTTTGAGTGAAGTATATATTCTTCTTGTAAGTCATGTAGGGAGAGGGGCCTCTAAGAGCAGGTGGCTAAATCTGTCTACAAAAAACATTTTGACAAGCTCTCACCAGCATGGCATCAAAACAATCCCAATGTGATTCAAAAGATATCTTCACTTTAACAGCTGAGGCACTGGGCACATGAACTGTAAGTTATATTTTTCTCCAGCAGGCAATTAGTAAACTGCTCACATTTGCTGCTGAAAAGACTACGCCAGCACAAACAGATGGAATGCAGAATTCCACAAATGGCAGGTATTAGGAATTAGAGACGTTGATTTAACTTTCACCAAGCAAACGAGAATCCAAAAACACACGTCACTCTTTCTATAATTAAATACGTCATCAGAGTACATCAGATTCACATCCATTGTAAGCACATGTTTCTTCCTTATTTCTAAATTTATATACATTCTCTGTATAACAGACCTACTCAGAGTTCAACTCCACAACAAAAGGGTTTTCTGTGCCAGATAGATGGCACTAAACTATTTCTCAAATTAAGCTTGCGAGGGAGTTGTACTAGCTTTTTCCCAGCATGATGCCTGCTGCAATAATAGGAAATCATAAGACTGAAAGAGGCAGTCCTTGTGTCAGGACAGATGGAGAGAACAGCTGAGAGAAGGGTTCAGCCAATTTAATAACTCTCTGTGAGTAGAATAAATCATATCGAAAAGAATTCAGAGGAACATTTAGTCTGGAAAAAAAAGAATTTAAATGATGGCAATTTTAGAATGGAATGAATAGAATAAAAATGTTTCACCTTACAACATCACACAGTAAAAACAAAAAACAGCAAAAGGTCACTAGTGACCTGAATCCAAATTACAGATCAGACTAGTAACAAATGCTTGGGAAGCATTTAGACTGATTGTCACATTTAAAACACATAACGCATGCTAACATACTAAGGAAATGAAATCCATGATGTTAGGCATTTGAGGAACCATCGTTAACTATTCTTTCTTCCCTCTGAAATGGCAGTTTACCCTACCTACGAACATATTTAAGAGAACTTATCATTTTTTATATTCTTAAAATGCTAGAGACAATGTAAAAAGTCTTTTTTGAGGACAATTTCTTTTATACAATCTCCCAGGAATTTCATGGGAAAAGTCCATTTATATTCTTTATTACATATAGCAATATGTCTAGTTGCAAATATGAAAAGAAAAAAACTCTATTAGTTTTCCAAATTTTAATCCAAAGGGAGACAACAATGTGATTGAAATTATCTAAATAAAAGTAAAAGGTTTTTTTTTCTTACCAAAAGTGAGTGTACCTAACATCAAGAAGCAAACTAGTAATAATATCACCAGTAAAATCCCAGATCATAGCCAGAGACATAGTGTCATGTAGTCTTTTTTCCTTTAAAGAAAAGCGCTGAAGGCTTTTTGTCCTTTAAATGTTAAGAGACACTAGTTTTCTTATTACACTGGTGAAATAGAGCTTTTCTACTCCAATAAAAATTTTAGATTACACCAAAAAATTCTTAAATAGCATAAAGGTTGCAAGTTATGTTTACTTAAGGGCTTCCCAGGCAGTTCAGTGGGTAACGAACCTGCCTGCAATGCAGGAGAGGCAGGAGATGCGGGTTTGATCACTGGGTCAGGAAAATCCTCTGGAGGAGGCATGGCAACTCACTCCAGTATTCTTGCCTCGATAATCCTATGGACAGAGGAGACTGGGGGGCTACAGTCCATAGGATTTCAAAGAATCAAACACTACTGAAGCAACTGAACATGCATATATGTTTACTTATATATGTAAAAGTTCTTTGTATTAATAGTTGAGAGTTTCTATTAAATTTTATATCATAAACTTCATATTCAAACTGGTTTTTTTCTCAGGCACACTAAAGGCAAAAAAAAAAAAAAAAGCAACACCCATTAACCCTTTAAGTATGTATCTATATTCCCCAGGCAAAATCAGGAAACAAAAAACAGTGGTTTCTGAATTTCAGATTGATTACTTATTCAGAAGCTGTCTTGAGGATATGGTCTAACCTTTTGATATTACTCACCAAAGAGAAATGTCAGTTACAAAGACTTTAATCTCCTTTCCCATCAATAGGAGAGACACAGCCTATATAGAGAGTTGTTTTCATTTATAACTCTTTTATATCATCTCTTCTAGATACTTCATGTTTAATGGTGTTAGACTCACTGAATTAATAAAGAGATTGTAAAATATTTGAAGCAAACACATATACCTCTTATTCACTAGTTTATCACCAAAATGTAAACTGCTGAGGGACTCTGAACATGAGGGGCATCAAGTTCATATTCACAGTGGCTCATATTTTTCTCATTCTTAAATTTGCATTCATTCTGAGTCTTGCAGAATGCATTTATAAATGAAAATATTTATAAGCCTATTCTTTACCACATTGTTTTAGGAACATCTTATGGACTGAAGAGAATTTGGTAGAAGATAGCTGGTTAAACCATAGTTAGTGAAGATAAAGATAATATGAACAACAACTCATTCATGAAGTAAGTAATAGAAGAAGTTAATACATGATATTTGTAATTAAATAATATTAGCTTTTACTATACTGGGCTTCCCTGGTAGCTCAGAGGTTAAAGCGTCTGCCTGCAATGCGGGAGACCCAGGTTCAATCCCTGGGTTGGGAAGATTCCCCTGGAGAAGGAAATGGTAACCCACTCCAGTATTCTTGCCTGGAGAATCCTATGGACAGAGGAGTCTGGTGGGCTACAGTCCACAGAGTTGCAAAGAGTCGGACACGACTGAGTGACTTCACTCACTTTACTATATATTCAGGAGAATTAGAAGTAGAAAAGGAGAATAATTTCCCAGCATCATCCTCAATAACTTGAATTTTTTGGAAGGCCCCAGATAGCCAATATATTTATAGGTGAACCTTTGAACTACACATGAAGTCTTTACTTAGTATGCCAACTTCAGGATTCTTGGATTATTCAATAATAATCTATGTGTTACAGTTACTAAAACATACATTGGACACTGATTTGTATTCAAAATCAAATAGTTTTTTTAATATGATAGCTAGAGATAGACTACCATAATAACAGAGTTGCAAAGAGTCGGACACGACTGAGTGACTTCACTCACTTTACTATATATTCAGGAGAATTAGAAGTAGAAAAGGAGAATAATTTCCCAGCATCATCCTCAATAACTTGAATTTTTTGGAAGGCCCCAGATAGCCAATATATTTATAGGTGAACCTTTGAACTACACATGAAGTCTTTACTTAGTATGCCAACTTCAGGATTCTTGGATTATTCAATAATAATCTATGTGTTACAGTTACTAAAACATACATTGGACACTGATTTGTATTCAAAATCAAATAGTTTTTTTAATATGATAGCTAGAGATAGACTACCATAATTTGTTAAACAGGTTTCAAAGTAATTGATGCACATCAGGTCAAGTACTGGAAGATGATCATTGCTATCTAGTTATGCCTGATTAACACTGAAGGACAATTATTACAGATTCTTCTTACATTTAGAATCTTACATACTAAACAAGTTAAATAGTCAAGTAAGGTAGATAACCCAGATTTGGAGTCATTTAGGTCCAGAGATGATAAGTTATAAAATTCCCAATCAATAAAAATCTTCATTAGCTATTAAATGAATATTCAAGATATACTTAAGAGAAATAGAAGATTAGTAAAAGCAGGCACTATTTTTGTTTTGTTTTTAATTCACTGCTGAATCACCAGAAGCTAGGTCAGTGAGGGACACACAGTTTGGGTTTAATAAATATTTAGAGTGAATAAATACTAAATTGTTAATAAATAATCAAAACAAATGTGAATAACTCTCTAGGAGCTGGATAAAGAAAACAGGCTAATAAGAGAAGAAAAGACAAAGAAGAAAGAACCAACCAAGAAGTGAATGAGAGGAAAGAATGACAGAGTGGCCTTTTTCGGTGTGCTTTACCTGCTTGGCAACAAAACAGTAGCATGGAAACAACCTAAAGGGAAGCAGATGGCTGAGTCCCTCACGTCCCCATGCATGGCTGTCTAGCGTTGGCTCCGCAAGCTGCAGGCTCCTGCTTAGCCACACAACAAACAACTGAAAAAGGGATACCAACGTACACAAGGGAGTACACATATTCTGTCGAAAGCCCAATGAGAAACGCTCTCTTGCCAAGACACTCAGGTTGGCGTAGTATTCATGATTTCCTGGTAAGAAGCCAGAGTCTTCTCTGCAGATTAAGTGTGCCTAATCAAAGAAATGCAAAAAA
>SJYC01094957.1:0-17369 GCA_006408675.1 Madoqua kirkii
AAAGACTAGAGATCTCTTCAAGAAAATTAGAGATACCAAGGGAGTATTTCATGCAAAGATGGACAAAATAAAGGACAGAAATTATACAGATCAAACAGAAGCAGTAGATATTAAGAAGAGGTGGCAAGAATATATAGTAGAACTATACAAAAAAGATCTTAATGGCCCAGATAACCACAGTGGTGTGATCACTCACCTAGAGCCAGACATCCTGGAGTGTGATGTCAAGTGAACCTCAGGAAGCATCATTATTAACAAAGCTGGTGGAGATGATGGAATTCCAGCTAAACTATTTCAAACTCTAAAAGATGATGTTGTTAAAGTGCTGCACTCAATATGCCAGCAAATCTGGAAAACTCAACACTGGCCACAAGTCTGGAAAAAGTCAGTTTTCATTCCAATCCCAAAGAAAGGCAACTTCAAAGAATGTTCAACCTACTGCACAACTGCAATCATTCCACATGGTAACAAGGTAATGCTCAAAATCCTTCAAGCTGAACCCTAGTGAATGGAGAACTTCCAGATTTACAAGTTAGATTTAGAAAAGGCAGAGGAACCAGATATCAAATTGCCCACAAATATTGGATCATAGGAAAAGCGAGAGAGTTCCAGAAAAACATGTACTTCTGTTTCACTGACTATGCTAAAGCCTTTCACTGTATGGATCACAACAAACTGGAAAATTCTTTAAGAGATGGTAATACCAAACCCCTTACCTGCCTCCTGTAAAACTTGTATGCAGGTCAAGAAGCAACCGTTAGAGCCAGACAGGGAACCGTGGACTGGTTCCAAATTGGAAAAGGAGTACATCACGGCTGCATACTGTCATCCTGCTTGTTTAACTTATATGCAGAGTACATAATGTGACATGCCTGGCTGGATGAAGCACAAGCTGGAATCAAGATTGACAGGAGAAATATCAATAACTTCAGATATGCAGATAATACCATCCTAATGGGAGAAAATAAAAAGGAACTGAAGAGCCTCTTGATGAAAATGAAAGAGGAGCGTGATAAAGCTGGCTTAAAACTCAACATTCAAAAAATGGAGGGGGCAGTCCTAAGATGGCAGAGCAATAGGATGGGGAGACCACTTTCCCCCCCACAGATTCATCAAAAGAACACTTGAATACTGAGAAAATTCCACAAAACAGCTTCTTCATGCCGGCAGAGGACATCGGGCACCCAGAAAAGCAGCCCCTTGTCTTCGAAAGGAGGTAGGAAAAAATATGAAAGATAAAAAGATAAAAGAGGTAGGGATGGAGCCCCATCCTGGAAAGGGAGTCTTAAAAAAGAGAGAAGTTTCCAAACACCAGGAAACATTCTCACTGCTGAGTCTGTGGTGAGCCTTGGAACAACAGAGTGCAACATAACCGGGAGGAAAAATAAATAAATAATTAAACCCCACAGATTACTGTGCCCAACAGTAACTCCTGACTCCCCCAGCGGAGAAGCAGCGCAGACGCCTGCATTCGCCACTAGCAAGGGGGGCTGGGCAGGGAGGTGCAGGCTGCACTGCTTAGAGTAAGGACCGGGCCTGAATGCCCCAGGGCAATCTGAGGGAAATAAGTTTGCTATGGCTAGCACACCAGACTGTGGGATAGCTACCACCCAAAAAGCCCTAACCTAAGACACCGCCAGGCCCGCTCACAGAACAAAGGACTGAGCAGAGCTAGCCGGCTGCGGACCGGCCATCCCCCTCCGGTGACAGGCAGGCGAAGGCAGCCAGAGCTGGCAGGGGGCAGTCGCACCCCAGAGAGGCATCATCTACCAAACTGCAAGCAGGCTTCATTGCTAACCAAGACTTCTTGGGATTCTGGACAGTCATCATCCGCCTGAGAAGGTGCGCCGGTTGTATACCCAGAAAACCAAGCAGCGCGGACGGGGGAGGAGATAAGCTGCAGTAACTGCGCTCGCCAAACACCTGGTCACCTGAGCTGCTTGGATCTGGGAAGGACACAAAATGCAGGCCCAACCGAGTCTGCACCTCTGAGGACTACCTGAATACCTGAACCTGAGCGCCTTAGACCTGGGAAGTGCACACAACCCAAGGCCGGCCTCAGGCAGTTCCTGGCAGAGCAACCTAGTGCCTAAGCAGTGTAGACAGGGAAAGCACGCACGCCGTGAGCAGGGGCAAACCCAATGTGGCCTTGTAAGAAAAGCTGTGACAAACCCAGACAGCATATTAAAAACAGAGAGGTTACTTTGCCAACAAAGGTGTATATAGCCAAAGCTATGGTTTTTCCAGTGGTCATGCATGGATGCTAGAGTTGGACCGTAATAAAGAAGGCTGAGTGTTGAAGAACTGATGCCTTCAAGCTATATAGTGCTGGAAAAAACTCCTGAGTGTCCGTTGGACTGCAAGGAGATCAAGCCAGTCAATCCTAAAGGAAATCAACTCTGAATATTCATTGGAAGGACTGATGTTGAAGCTGAAGAGCCAATAATTTGGCTACCCGATGCAAAGAGTCGACTCACTGGAAAAGACCCTGATGCTGGGAAATATTGAAGGCAGAAGGAGAAGGGAATGACACACGATGAGATGGTTGGATGACATCAGCAACTCAATGGACATGTTCAGTTCAGTTCAGTTGCTCAGTCATGTCTGACTCTGCAACCCCATGGACTGCAGCATGCCAAGCTTCCCTGTCCATCACCAATTCTTGGAGCTTGCTCAAACTCATGTCCATTGAGTCAGTGATGCCATCCATCATGACATGAGTTTGAGCAAACTCTGGGACATGGTGAAAGACATGGGAGCCTGGAGTGATGCCATCCATGGGATCACAAAAAGTTGGACATGACTAAGTGACTGAACAACAGCAGAACAGTCAAGTTCATAGAGTCAGAAAGTACACTGGTAGATGCCCGGGACCAGAAGGTGGAGTTGGAGTGGGGAGGGCGAGGGAGATGAGGAGTTAGTGTTTAATGGAGGCATGATGCCACCATCATGACATGAGTTTGAGCAAACTCTGGGACATGGTGAAAGACATGGGAGCCTGGAGTGATGCCATCCATGGGATCACAAAAAGTTGGACATGACTAAGTGACTGAACAACAGCAGAACAGTCAAGTTCATAGAGTCAGAAAGTACACTGGTAGATGCCCGGGACCAGAAGGTGGAGTTGGAGTGGGGAGGGCGAGGGAGATGAGGAGTTAGTGTTTAATGGAGGCAGAGTTGCAGTGTAGGAAGGTGACAAATTCAGGAGATAGATGATGGTGAGAGTTTCACAACAATGTGAATGTACTTGGTGCCACTGAACTGTAGAGTTAAATATGGTTACAATTTAAAAAGAGAGAGAGAGAGAGAGAAAAGCATATCTGCTCTCAACTTTTGCTCTATGATCAGAACATGTTCTTATCTTTACCTCTGTATAAATGCCCTGTAAGGTGGTATCTGCTCAGACCTCTGACCTTAGAGTACATGTTTCTCCTGAAGTGGTCTGATATGCCTGCCCTGCCCTATGTGATTTCTTCACATCTGAGTCAGCCCTCACTCTGGTTTGCTCAGACCAAGCTCTGGAATCTGTGCTACTTTAACACAGGCTTCTGATTCTTTTTTTGATGCCTTCTGATTCCACACCTAGCCCTATTCGACACTCCTCCTCATGGCTTCTGATCTGTGTGCCTGTCGCTGTTTGTAATTGCAGAGGTAATATTCTGGATGCTGATATTGGACGAACTGTAGCATGAAAACATTCTACAGTGATCTTTAAGTTCTCATTTAAGATTTACCTTGAATAAATTTCTAGACATACACAACATTAAAATTTACATATCTATGTCACAAAAAGATTAAAAATAGTGCATATTTCCTGTATGGTTGGTCATCTCTTTCATGTGCTCCCTTTGGTAATGACCAATAAGATACAAAGGCAGACTAGATACATAAAATAATGTCAGAGACTAACACTGCAGATGGTGACTGCAGCCATGAAATTAAAAGACGCTTACTCCTTGGAAGAAAAGTTATGACCAACCTAGATAGTATATTCAAAAGCAGAGACATTACTTTGCCAACAAAGGTCCATCTAGTCAAGGCTATGGTTCTTCCTGTGGTCATGTATGGATGTGAGAGTTGGGCTGTGAAGAAAGCTGAGCACCAAAGAATTGATGCTTTTAAACTGTGATGTTGGAGAAGACTCTTGAGAGTCCCTTGGACTGCAAAGAGATCCAGTCCATTCTGAAGGAGATCAGCCCTGGGATTTCTTTGGAGAATGATACTAAAGTGGAAACTCCAGTACTTTGGCCACCTCATGTGAAGAGTTGACTCATTGGAAAAGACTCTGATGCTGGGAAGGATTGAAGGCAGGAGGAGAAGGGGACGACAGAGGATGAGATGGCTGGATGGCATCACTGACTCAATGGACCCAAGTCTGAGTGAACTCCAGGAGTTGGTGATGGACAGGGAGGCCTGGCATGCTGCGATTCCTGGGATCACAAAGAGTCGGACACGACTCAGCAACTGAACTGAACTGAACACTTCTCAAAGAGCATGAAATCTATGATGGTCTTGCAGTAAAAGAGTTTATAATAGTCAGGTTAGCTTGTTCCTATATTTTCACTGCTCACAAAAATAACATAATCCTGAGAGCAATGTAATAGTAAATATTAATAAAAATATTAATAAAACATTTAAGGCTCTATTAATTACCTTATGTTATAAAAGTAACTTTGTAACATTTCTGACTATTCTGGGCTTACATTTTCACCATGCTTATTTTAATTGAACTTCAGCACTAATACATGTAAGCATTACTCTGTTTCCCAGGTTATTCTCTCGCTGGAGAGCTGACAACCAGGTTGTTTAACTTAGGGTCTATATAAGTAGATTAAATTCTCACACAGCCCTGTCCCAATCCCCAAATTAATCTTGAATTGGATAAGAAATAACAAATAAGTTCAGCACTGGCTTTGCTTCCCTAATCACACTCCACTGAAACTGGATTGGATTAGCCACACCTTTCCCCTTGACCTCTATATGGATGGCACTGTATATTTATATTCCCAACCTCTCTCTCTAGTCCATCCTCAGCTGAGGCCCATGTTTCAAACTTTTCTCCCAGAATTCTCTCCTGTCACTTTGACTCCATCACCAGGCAGAAGGTTGGGGTTGCCTACCACTCCTCCTCTATACGGTCAAGTATCTGTGGCTTGCCAACTGGAGGGCAGAATTCTCAGATCTCGGCTGCCTGACTGGTTCAGCCTGTCCCTCTGTCCAGATTCCTAGAATGATGTTTTGACAATTTAGGAGTGTATCTGGGCTTCTCAGACACAGAGCCTTCCAACAGTGGAGCTGATCACGGTTGACCGTGAGCCTGGCCCCCAGGAGCAGTACCCCCCTGAGACAATAGTTCTAGTATCAGATCAGAAGCCTTCCTTTTTTTATCATAAATTGAGAAATGGATGTCCTTCTCTAATGTGGCAAGTTGCTAATGAGACCCTCATGATGATTACTTTGAGTATTTATTTATTTGGCTCCTCTGGGATCTTTGTTGTGGCATGTAAACTCTTGGTTGCGGCATGAGGGATCTAGCTTCCCAACCAGTGATCGAACCTGGGCCCCCTGCATTGTGAACATGGAGTCTTAGCCACTAGACCACTAGGGAAGTCCCAAGATGATGCCTTTGAGCTTGGATGTCTTTGGTTTTCTGGCCAAGCATTTCTCTCTCCCTTCTTTTTTTTTTTTTAATTTTATTTTTACCTTATTCTACTTTACAGTACTGTATTGGTTTTGCCATACGTTGACATGAATCAGCCACAGGTGTACACAAGCTCCCAATCCTGAAACCCCCTCCCACCTCTCACCCCATATCATCTCTCTGGATCATCCCCGTGCACCAGCCCCAGGCATACTGTATCCTGTATCGAACATAAACTGGCACTTCGTTTCTTACATGATAGTATACATGTTTCAATCTCCCTCCCTTCTTCCTCCCCTCCATCTTCCTCCCTGCCCCCATCTCCAACACAGAAGAATTACAGAGCCCTTAGTAAGTTTCCTATACTCATGAGCTTTCAGAGGGTGCTCAGAAGTTTCTGAAAAAGTTAAAACTATGTTTTTTACAAAAGGTCACATTTCACACTCTTCCTTTTTTATATGCCCCGAGACAGAGTTAATTGACTCCTTCTCAGCTCACAGTTCACAAAAATCCTCCTAAAGTGTTTCCATATGCCTATTCTCAGGGGTTGCAAGGAGAGAGTCACCCTGTATCCTAGCAGGGTCTCTAAACTCAGGAATTGGATAAGAAACAAGGCAGCTGATCCGTACAGTCTCTGAATTTCCCTCCAACAGAGCACAGAGAAAATGTCAAGCTGATTCCCTAAAACTGCCCTGACTATATGTTAGTTTCTTAAAAATATCAATAGTTATAATGAGTATTTCTAAACAATATAACTTATCTTTGCATGCATGCTTGCAGTCTCAGTTGTGTCTAACTTTTTGTGACCCCATGGACTGTACCCCACCAGGCTCCTCTGTCCATGGAATTTTCAAGGCGATAATACTGGAGTGAGTTGCCATTTCCTACGCTAGGGAAGTCTTCTCACCCAGGGACTGAACCAGCATCTCCTACGATGGCAGGTGAATTCTTTATCACCTAGTCACCTGGGAAGTCCCATAATTTGTCTTTATGTTGGCTTAAATTAATGACACTGGATTTTCTTATACTTGGAGGGTCTATATCAGCAAAATAAATAAATAAAAGCCAACTATTTAAAATCTTACAGGAACCAGATGGATTTTAGTGATTTTTTTTTAAAATGTAGAGTATTTCTATAGTTTCTTGACCAGCTCCTCTTTTTCACCAAATATATCTATTTTTCTGAATATCAAAAGGTAGCAAAGGCTTGAGCAGGCTTCCCTGATGGCTCAGTCAGTAAAGAATCTGCCTGCAATGTATGGCAAAACCAATACAGTATTGTAACGTAGAACAATTAAAAAAAAAAAAAAAAAGAATCTGCCTGCAATGCAGGAGACCTGGGTTCGACCCCTGAGTTGGGAAGATCCCCTGGAGAAGGAAATGGCAACTCACTCCAGTATTCTTGCCTGGAGAATCCCATGGACAGAGGAGTTTGCCAGGCTACAGTCTATGGGGCTGCAGAGTCGGACATGACTGAGTGACTAACACACACATACACAGCAAAGGCATGCAAGTAAAAATCATAATAGTAATCGTAATGATTAGAGAATAAGAATTTGTGTGATATTTACTGGCTACCAAGCACTGTACAAAGTACTTTATCTGCATTAACTCTAAGTTCCTAAAGAACACTCTACAATATGTATGATTGTTCTCCGTTCCTAGTTAAGAAAACAGAGTTGAGACAAGAAACTTGAAATAGCCCAGCTTGTAAGTGACAGAACAGGAATTTAAACCTAATGCATCTTTCCACATCTGTGATGATGCAAACAACTCAATAAATGGCATTTATGTCTGATATAGAACTCTTCTTAATGAATACTGAAACAGTGAGAATACCTCCCAATCGTTTCCTTAAATAGTATTGACAGCAAATGTGGCCTTTGTGTTTGTGGAACATATTTTTGTTGCTCTGAACATTACTTGAATAAGAACTTGCTAATAATCTGAACAGATCTAACTTCAAATTTGATGTTCTGTTATACAAAGAGATGAATATTAACCTTGACATTCAACTTTTTACACTTTCAACTTCATTGTTACACGAATAATTTTCTCTCTTAGCATTATGACAGCATTCACATGCTCTTCGCTTTTCAATTTGGTAGTTTGGCACTTTTGGAAACGTGATAAGATAGCTTGTAGTATGATTAACTGATTAATACACATAGCATTTCTCTACCCTCTGTTTTTCCTGAAGACATCATATTCTTTTGGACTTTCTCCTTTATTTCCCTCTACTTGCCCCTTTTTCCCTCCAAAGATGCTTGCTTTGGCAATATTGAAATGACTGAGAAAAAGATTCTAGCCTTACAAGTACCCTAAATTTGATCTTTCTATACTTGAGAGGAATTTTTCATAAGAAGTTAAAATTAATTTAAAAACCCATTGAAACATTCATTAATATGCTGTTATAGATTCTAAGCAACTGTCTCTTTTATAGGCAACATAATTACAAGTGAATTACAAATATGGACTTTATGACTCCAATTAAACTCTAGGCCACAATCCATTAAAAACATATTATACACATTACATTACATATGAGGAAAAATATATATGCAACATGATTCCAGCTATCAAAATAACTGAGCAGTAATTTCAAATAATTTATGTTTATCTAAAATTTCATCAGCATAACCTCAAAAATCATCAGAGAAAAAACTCATGCTTAATTTTCACATATGTCTACATCATATTTTCTCTTATTTATTTCATTATTTCATTCTACCCCAGGAATATATTTGAAGTATTTCCCAAGAATGAGAGATTGGAAGAGATTCTAGTTTTTAGTTGTAAGAACACTAGTTTTTTTCAGTTTTAAGAGCATTAGAATTAAACTGAGAATATTTAATTTTAGGGATTTTACTTAGAAAAGGCAGAAGAACCAGAGATTAAATTGCCAACATCTGTTGGGTCATAGAAAAGGCAAGAGAATTCCATAAAAACATCTACTTCTGTTTCACTGACTACGCTAAAGCCTTTTTGACTGTGTGGGTTACAACAAACTGTGGAAAATTCTTTAAGAGATGGGAATACCAGACCCCCTACCTGCCTCCTGCAAAACCTGTATTCAGGTCAAGGAGCAACAGTTAGAACCAGACAGGGAAACGTGGACTGGTTCAAAACTGGGAAAGGACTACATCAAGGCTGTATATTAACCCTCTGCTTATTTAACTTATATGGAGAGTTCATCATGAGAAATGCCAGGCTGGATGAAGCATCAGCTGGAATCAAGACTGCCAGGAAGGAATGTCAATAACCTCAGATATGCAGATGACAGCACCCTAATGGCAGAAATCAAGTAGAAACTAAAGAGCCTCTTAATGAAGGTGAAAGAGGAGAGTGAAAAAGCTGGCTTAAAACTCAACAATCAACGATAATCGTGGCATCTGGTCCCATCATTTCATGGCAAATAGATGAAGAAACAATGGAAACAGTGAGAGACTTCATTTTCTTGGGTTCCAAAATCACTGCAGATGGTGACTGTAACCATGAAATTAAAAGACGCTTGCTCCTTGGAAGAACAGCTATGACCAACCTAGACAGTATATTAAAAAGTATAGACATTACTTTGCCAACAAAGGTCTGTCTAGTCAAAACTATGGTTTCTCCAATAGTCATGTATGGATGTGAGAGTGGACCATAAAGAAAGGTGAGCACTGAAGAATTGATGATTTTGAGCTGTGGAGTTGGAAAAGACTTTTGAGAGTCTCTTGGACTGCAAGGAGAACAAACCAGTCAATCCTAAAGAAAATCAGTCCTGAATATGCATTGGAAGGACTGATCTGAAGCTGAAGTTCCAATACATTGGCCCTCTGATGCAAAGAACTGACTCTTTAGAAAAGATCCTGATGCTGGGAAAGGTTGAAATCAGGAGAAGGGGACAACAGAGGACAAGACGGTTGGATGGCATCACTGACTTGGTGGACGTGAGTTTGAGCAAACTTGGGGAGTAGGTTATGAACAGGGAAGCCTGGTGTGCTGCAGTCCATGGGGTCGCAAAGAGTCAGACGACTATGCAACTGAACTGAACTGAACTAAACTGAATTGAAAGTCTAGAAAAAAATCAATTGCAAATTCACATAAGAATAAATTGGAAATAAATAGGCAGTATCAAGGGTTCATTTGCTACATTCTGTGTGCACTTCTTTAAAACTCTTTAGGCAACTGCAATGATTCTTACATTATGAGTTCAGGAGAAAAGATTTGCTTCCAAGTGTTGAGTCTATAGTATTGGTTTTACTCATCAAACTGTATGGCTGTGTATTATTTGTGCTGTGCTGTGCTTAGTTATTCAGTCATGTCCGACTCTTTGCAACCCCATGGACTGTAGCCTGCCAGACTCCTCTGTTCATAGGGATTCTCTGGAGTAGGTTACCTTGCCCTACTCCAGGGGATCTTCCCAACCAAAGAATCAAACTGGAGTCTTCTGCATTGCAGGCAGATTCTTTACCAGCTACCAGGGAAGCTCATGCATCCTTTAGAAAACATATAAAATAGAAATACAAGCTGGAGGAGAAGGGGATGACAAAGGATGAGATGACTGGATGGCATCACTGACTTGATGGACATGAGTTTGAGCAAGCTCCGGGAGAAGGTGAAGGACAGGGAAGCCTGGTGTGCTGCAGTCCATAGAGTTGCAAAGAGTTGGACACATCGATTGACTGAACAACAACAAAATTTTGTAAAAATCAGGTCAAGTGACTAAAATTAATTTTAAGCAAATTAAAATTTCATCATCATTGTAAAGTTGCTTAAGAAAGAAGGTCTTAAGAAAATGTTAGAATGTTATACCTCAGTTCCCATACAGGAAAGTCATTTATCACTGAATTATTTTCTCAGAAATTTTGTAATGCTTAAGAACTGGGTTACTATGAAAAGTTGCCTTTTTAATATCATGTCTGTAAAGTTTGATTTTACCTGATCTTTATTCTCATCCTTCAGCTCTCAATTGCCCAGTGAAGAAGGGATGAGAATTAATGCCAGCTTGAACCTAGCCTCTCTGACACAGTGAAGCAGAACAAAAAAAGCCAAAAAAAAGCAAGCTTTAGCCAGGCCAGAATATCTTGGTATATAGTGAAGTTCACAAGAAAACAAATAGAAAGAGTATTTCAAATAGAAAATTAATGACCAACTCAAACAAAGTAATTTGAAGGTACTATGAAAGGTACTAAAAGAAAATGAGATCATTTAGCATAGGTTTTCAAAGAATGTGAGATTTTGATGGGAGAAGGTAACATTGTTGATAGTAAAGTTTAAAAGAGAGACAGAAGGACATTCCCATTGGGTGGCCTATTGAACACACATGGGCAAAATAATAGCCCTGTTTCCTGAGCAGCCCTGGATCTACTCAGAGAAAAGGAGATAGGCAAAAAATTAAAGAGTTATGCTTCTGAGAAGATTCTTATACTATGTCTCAATGGAAAGTATGAAGATAAATCTTCCTATGGCGGTCAACTTAGAACCAACCTGAGACAGTGGCCTTATTGAAATACCCAATTTTTCTCATCTAATTTATGCAAAGCTTCACGAAGGCACCAGTGGCCTAGTAAAAACTTTATAATCTAAATGTTTTGCTTTTGCACAATGAAGGAAGCTATAGTCAAGGTGAAAAGACAGCCTTCAGAATGGGAGAAAACAACAGTAAATGAAGCAACTGACAAAGAATTAATCTCCAAAATATACAAGGGAGCTTGTGCAGCTCAATACCAGAAAATCAAACAACCCAATCAAAAAGTGGGCAAAAGACTTAAACAGACATTTCTCCAAAGGAGATATGCAGATGGCTAATAAACACATGAAAAAGATGCTCAACATCAATCATTATTCAGTCAGTTCAGTTCAGTCACTCAGTTATGTTTGACTCTTTTCGACCCCATGAATCTCAGCACGCCAGGCCTCCCTGTCCATCACCAACTCCCGGAGTTCACTCAAACTCATGTCCATTGAGTCAGTGATGCCATCCAGCCATCTCATCCTCTGTCATCCCCTCCTCCTCCTGCCCCCAATCCCTCCCAGCATGAGTCTTTTCCAATGAATCAACTCTTCGCATGAGGTGGCCAAAGTGTTGGAGTTTCAGCTTTAGCATCAGTCCTTCCAATGAACACCCAGGACTGATTTCCTTTAGGATGGACTGGTTGGACCTCCTTCAAGTCCAAGGGACTCTCAAGAGTCTTCTCCAACATCACAGTTCAAAAGCATCAGTTCTTCGGTGCTCAGCTAGGGAAATACAAATCAAAACCACAATGAGGCATCATCTCATGCCGGTCAGAAAGGCCATCATCGACAAGGCTACAAACAGTAAATGCTGGAAAGGGTATGGAGAAAAGGGAACCCTCTTACACTGTTGGTGGGAATGCAATCTGGTGCAGCCACTTGAGAGAACAGGGTGGAGATTCTTAAAAAAACTGGAAATAGAACTGCCATATGATCCAGCAATACCACTATTGACATACACCCTGAGGAAATCAGAATTGAAAGAGACACATGTACCCCATTGTTCATTGCAACACTTTTTACTAGCTAGGACATGGAAGCAATCTATATGTCTGTGGCAGATGAATGGATCAAGAAGTTGTGGTACATATACACAATGGATTATTACTCAGCTATAAAAAGGAATCTATTTGAATCAGTTCTAATGAGGTGGATGAAACTGGAGTCTATTATATAGAGTAAAATAAGTCAGAAAGAGAGAGACAAATACTGTTCATTAACACATATATATGGAATTTAGAAAGACAGTAATGATAATCCTACACACAAGGCAGCAAAGGAGACACAGATGTTAAGAATAGACTTTTTGACTCAGTGGGAGAAGGGAAGGTGGGATGATTTGAGAGAACAGCATTGAAACATGTACATTACCATATGTAAAAGAGATGCAAGTACAAGTTCAATGCTTGAAGCAGGGCACCCAAAGCCAGTGCTCTGGGATAACTGAAAGGGATACAGTGGGGAGAGATATTGGGGGGGGGGGGTCAAGATGGGGGAACACATGTACACCTGTGACTGATTCACATGGATGTATGGCCAAAAGCATCATGGTATTTTAAAGAAATTATCCTTCAATTAAAATAAATAAGTTAATTAAAAAGAATAAATGTTCTTAGTACCACAGTTTATTAAAACCAGGCACCTGATCTGAACAGAGGCAAAGAGGTTTATCCTCATTTACATTTTTTGTTACTTAGTTTGCATCAAGAGAGACTGATCATTAACTATAAGAAGGAGATACTGGTGGTGTTAATAATTTAACAAAAAATAGTAAGTGTGTCATGAATAGCCAAGGTGTTGGATTGAATCGCCATCTCACATAGGAAATCCTGAAAAAGAAATGCAACTCAAAACATAGGTTGAAGAAAATAACTTTTAGAAGGGAAGGTAGTAGCTTTGTGACTTAGGAATCTTATGAAGGCCCTTTAAGAATTCTTTTGGATTCTAACTCTCTTTCAGTGCACACCATGGAGCACCCAGTTACTATGATTTGTTTGTGGAAAGAAAAGAAAATAAACCTAAACCTTACCGCCTCCACTTCAGCAGGGTCATACCAGACATTGATGTATGGATGTTGTAAGGCATCATCCACTGATATCCTTTTTGCTGGGTCAATCACTAGCATCTTTGACAGCAAGTCTCTGGCTTGGCTGGCTGAAAAAAATAAATGAAGAAAAAATTGTTAAATTTTGATTTTGGCAAGGAAATATTTTGGAGGGAAAAATATTTTTAAAAAAGTCAATTAGCACCTTCCTTCCAAACATCAGCTAACTTCACCAAGTGTTTAGGGAAATGCAAAATAAAACAAGTAACTATTTTTTATCCATCAAATACACACAAAACATGGCATAATATTCAATAATCTCATTCATGTTGATAAAATTGATATGTTGATATCAAATTGATAAAGACTTTTTAGAGGGCACATTTGAGAGTATCTTTTAAAATTTTAAATGTGAATACATTATGACCCAATAGTTCCACTTTTAGGTATACAATCTGAGAAACAATTGCACATGTTCAGGAAAAGCATCCAGAAAGGATGTTCACTGCAGCATTGGTCAAGGATTAAACATTTTAAACAATCTAAATGTTACTGTTGTTCAGTCACTATGTTCAACTCTTTGCAACACCATGGACTGCAGCACACCAGGCTTCCCCTCTCCTTTACTATCTCCTGGAGTTTGCTCAAATTCATGTCCATTGAGTTGGTGATGCTATCTAACCATCTCATCCTCTGTCACCCCCTTCTCCTTTTGCCTTCTATCTTTCCCAGCATCGGAGTCTTTTCCAATGAGTCAGCTCTTCTCATCAGGTGGTCAGAGTATCGGAGCTTCAGCATCAGTCCCTCCAATGAATGTTTGGGGCTGCTTTCCTTTAGGATCTATTCGTTTGATCTTATAGTCCAAAGGACTCTCAAGAGTCATCTACCTGTACCAATTAAGAGAGGCAGTTTTAAGCCTGGCAGGCTACACAGTCCATGGGGTCGCAAAGTGTCAGACATGACTGAGCAACTTTCACTTTCATATGTATTCACATGGACGTGGTATTAAGTGAAAAAATAACTGCAGAATGGCCCACAGATCCTGATGCCACTGTATAAATCTGCCTCTTCCCAATAAAACAATAAACATGTCTCTCTCTCTTTATTTATGGATATAAATGCATAGAAAAATTCTGCAAGGATCATAGCCAAATTGAACATCATAGGTACCTCCGAGAGGAAGAAAATTTGTACATGTATTGCTTGCATAATTAAAAATAAAGTTAAAAGAATTGTTTTTTAAAAGGAAACAAAGTGAGAATACACCACTCATTTTAAAACTTCAGAGCTGCAAAAAAGGACAAAGCAGTATCTGGAGGGAGGCCGGGAAGTTCGAGGTGCCTTTTGGAGTATGGGAGAGATAATGAGGACTTAATGGGAGCAGAAGCTTCAAGGATTGAGAGAAGGGGGCAAACCTGAGAGAAAAAATCCACAAGATTTAGTAAACAAATTGATGCAGGGAATCTTGTTTATTTATTCAATATTCAATGTATTCAATATACATTGTCTACTGTGTGCCAGGTACAGTTTCCGATGCTAGAGATACAAAAAATTTGCACAGTGATAATCAGTAAATGTCTTTATTTAATAACATTGCTGAGTGAAGTGTATTAGTTGCTCAGTCATGTCTGACCGTGTGTGTGTGACCACATGGACTGTAGCCATCAGGTTTCTCTGAGCATGGGATTTTCCAGGCAAGAATACTGGAGTGGGTAGCCACTCCCTTCTCCAGAGGATCTTCCCAACCTAGGGATCGAACCATGCTCTCCTGCATCGTAGGTGGATTCTTTACCATCTGAGCCACCAGGGAAGCCCCTAACTTTTCTAAAGGATGCTCTAAACACATCCAGAAATACAAAAAATGTTTCAGAAAATAAGGATCCAAACTTATTTGGAAATTTTTATGGTGAAAATATTCAATTTATTCCAAACATGGTAAAACTTCAAATTAAAGAAAGGAAAATATAAAACTGGTTTGCTAAATTAGGAAAAAGGCAGTGTGCTTGAATTCATGAATATGTACCAATTTTTAATTAGAAATTGTTTATTAATAATGAAATATGGTTAATTATAAAATTTTGAAATTACATTAAACATAAAATCCAGAAAAGCCAACCTTCCCCACCATCTGGAAGCAATCATTCTTAATATTAATGTATCCTCTTCTAGTTTTATGTACTGTTTCATAATTTTGGTTATACTAGAGTTAAAATGTGGCAATCTAATTCTCACATCTACAGCATTTGTATTTCTTGTGTTACTACATTAAAAAATATTCACATTTATTTATACTAATTATATATTTTTTAATCACTAATTAAATTACTGGAGATTTTTTATTTCTATTAGTCATTTTTTCTGGGGATCTCAATTCCAAACACTTAATTTCTGCTACTTCCAAGTTGATGCTTTGAAGTTGACAAGAGTGACAAATGTACAGAAATATACAATGATTTTCAGTATTAGTTTCTCCAATTATTAACCTAACAGGTCTGTGTCTATTTCATTGGTTCAAGACCTCTTTGATTTGTAACTGATTTTATACCTAGACTCACACACTGCACGGGTTCTCATGTCACTCACATTTCTGTTCTTGGAAGAGTAGGGGTTGGGGTGGTCTCCTCATCTATGGGAGAATGAACCACTGGAACACCAAATCATCTCACAACAAACAATGATCACTACTGCTTGTAGGGAACAAAATGAGGAAGAGGAAAAGCTTTTAATTCTTCATCTTTCATTCTTTTGTTTGCAAGTAAATGTCTTACACTCTTTAACAACAGTAGAATAAATCCTTCCCTTTGATTATTTGTGTAATTCTTTATAATTTTCTGATTTTGTATTACAATTATAATTCAATAATTATAAAATTTAGAGAGTGATACAGGTAGCTGAAGGGAGAAACCCAACTGTGCAACAAAAGTGTCATAGACACAGAAACAACACTGTACTTAATTTAAAAACCAGCATGTGGAAGTCTTGAGAAGATAATATGACCCTGGGAAGTTGTCACACTATATTTTGGTTTCTCCATCTCATTTAATTCTATATTAGCTATAAACTATGTCTGTACATTTAATCTGTAACTAATTAATTGTTCACTGAACAGTTTGCAGTAAAATTTCACAAGTGTGTGTCCTTTTGCGGGGCAGGGTAGGGGGTGGGATTCCCTAATAGCTCAGTTGGTAAAGAATCCACCTGCAATGCAGGAGATCCTGGCCTGATTCCCGGGTCAGGAAGATCCGCTGGAGGAGGGATAGGCTACCCCCTCCAGTATTCTTGGGCTTCTCTTATGGCTCAGCTGGTAAAGAATCTGCCTGCAGTGCGGGAGACCTGGGTTTGATCCCTGGGTTGGGAAGATCCCCTGGAGAAGGGAAAGTTTACCCACTCCAGTATTCTGGCCTGGAGAATTCCATGGACTGTAAAGTCCATGGCGTCACAGGGGAAGCTGAAGTTCCAATACTTTGACCACCTGATGTGAAGAGCCAGCTCATTGGAAAAGACTCTGATATTCTGAAAGATTGAGGCAAAGGAGAAGATAAGATGAGGACAAGATGAGCAGAGGATAAGATGGTTAGATAGCATCACTGACTCAATGGATGTGAATTGGAGCAAATTCCAGGAGACAGAGGAGGACAGAGGAGCCTGGTGTGCTACCGTCCATGGGGTCACAAAGAGTCAGAGACAACATAGCAAGCAAACAACAACATAGATCCCCTGGAAATAATAATTTTATTATTAATAAATATTTATTATTTTTTATATCTGTTACTGAGCATTTAGTGTGAGACAGGCAGTGTTCTAAGTGCTTGACAAATTATTCAATTAATCCTCCCAATGATCCTATAAGATAGATACTTCTTGCTTTAGTTTGTTAAAGAAGGTACAAAAGGATTAGATAACTTGCCCAGGTTCACATAGATTTTAAGGGATAAGATTCCTTCCCCCAGTAAAGGAAAAAAAATCAGATTTGCTTCATACCCCCAATCTCTGAAATGTCGTAAGTTAGAATAAGAATTAAAATATTACTTATATTATACTTTATACCTTGCCAAATTTATTCCATGTCTTTAATCCTATAAAGAAGCCATTATGATCCCCATTTTGTGAGTAAGACATTAAGATTCATTACTAAAGTTCATAATGGCAGACATAGTAGTAGAAAAAATTACTTATTAATGGAAA
>SJYC01094961.1:0-13203 GCA_006408675.1 Madoqua kirkii
CTTGAAATTCATCATAGACTGAAGAATTATTAGTAATACTAGTATTATATCAACCTATATGAAGGTTTTAATCATAAAACCATAAATGAAAATTGAGTGTATAATAGTGCATGTTTATATAATTAAGAAACTATTTATACAATAAAAACAAATGTTTCTTTGGATATTACAAAAGCTAGCAAACTAATGAATGGAAAAGTAAATATGTATGTATGTATTTTGCCAACACTTTAATGATCAAGAAACTACCTTGTGATATCATCTGGGTCATGTCAATAGTCAAGAAACCCACACAATGTTCCTCAAAGTGAAAAAACAATTTTAACACAGGAAAATAGCTAAAACTTCAGTTGTCAATGGTAATTTCCTAAGAGCTCCCAATTTTTCAAGGTGTTTTACTATTTTCACTTAGAATACAGATTTTTTTTAAAGGAACATTAAAAAGTTCTGTTCAGAGAGAAGAATAACTTTGATTATGATGACAGAGTACTATAATGTCATTTTTCAGCCTCAGAGAAATTCAGCGGAAATCACTCTGAATAATTCTAAGTGAATTATTCACTTAGATTGTTTTTATGTTTTTGTTTTGTCTGTGAAGAATCTTGGAAGTAGTCAAGGTATAAATTAGCATATACTAAACTTTGATAGTACTTTGGCCACCTCATGCGAAGAGTTGACTCATTGGAAAAGACTCTGATGCTGGGAGGGGTTGGGGGCAGGAGGAGAAGGGGACGACAGAGGATGAGATGGCTGGATGGCATCACTGACTTGATGGATGTGAGTGTGAGTGAACTCCGGGAGTTGGTGATGGACAGGGAGGCCTGCTGTACTGCAATTCATGGGGTCCCAAAGAGTTGGAGACGACTGAGTGACTGAACTGAACTGAAACTGATATTACTTCTAGTAAATGCTGAAATCATTTCATTATGCTAAAATATTGATGAGTCTTCTCCCCATAAATAAGCTCCATCAGCCCCCAAACTTGTGTCTGATCATCATGGTCTAGTAAAGTTACTTTAGTGTTCTGATGCCTTTATTACTGGTAGTAAGCTCTAATTACAAAATGATAATAATTTTACATAAAGATTAATGAAACAATTTCACCCCAAAACACAGAATGTATATAATACATTATTCAATAAGGATTTCTATCGTTTAGTTTAATTTTTAAATATGGTCATGACTAAGACATTAAATTATAATTTTAATTACAGGAAAATGAACTAATTTCAATGTATTTAATATGGAAATTATTTACCCATAATTAAGTAAAATTTAACTTAAGCAAAACATACTGTCTTTATGTAGCTTCCCCACTAACTTTTACATCTACACTCGGGCTCCTTATCATATTTCATATCACCAGCTCGTTTAATAATTCCAAATCAGAGATATCTGTCCAAAAAATTCCTGATGAAATCTAGCTAAAGACTCAGTGGTATAAGGCAAATCAACACAGCTTTTTTTAAATTGACTACATCCCTCATATTGTACATTTCTTTTCTTTAATTCTAAATTTCATTGGAAAAGCAATTATCTATGTCTAAGTCACATCTCCAAGTCAAATAAGGAAAGCCTATTTTAAACCTACCTGACCTCCAGCAAGTTGACTAAAATTATGATTTTTAAATGTGGAAGTTCATGTTTTAAGGAAGATGTGCCTTAAGCCTGGATATAGTTTCGAGAGTAATTCAAATCAATAAAGGTGTGGACAGAAGCTTAAGATGTTGGCAAGAAGAGAAATATTCATGCCTAAATTTGTAGAAGCATAAAATGGACATGACTGAGTGACTGAACTGAACTGAACTGAAAATGGATTTAGAAAAGAGATGGATAATACTTGAAAATAGTGATTTCTTTTGTTAATTCAAAATATATTTTAATCACTTGAGATATGTTGGCCTCTCTTATTTATGAAAAAGAGAACTGTTATTCTGAGTTATAGATAAAATGATTTAAGAAAAAAAATCAAAAATGTAATTAAACTATTGAGATAGGTAATCTTCAGTACTGGTCAGATTATAGAAATAATCACTTTTTTTTAATTGCAGTTATAGCACTTACCCAACTTTTTGCTTCTATCTTTACTCTCCTGGTAAAATCATTATGTGTTTAAAGGGAGAGAGAACAAAACAGGTAAAGCTGCAGCAAAAGGTACAAGGATACAGTCCCTTCCTGGAAACAGGATTTTGTGGCGAACCATTTCTCCCATAATGCATCCCACAGACCATATATCCACTAGAACAGGAGAGAGGAGGTGAAGAAAAGGGAGGAAAGTAAAGTTAACTAAGATAATTGATCTCGGAAGGAGGAGGAAAAAGAATAGTTTGATTAGAGGGTACAAATTTTTGTCTCCCACCAAAAGTTGGCCAAAATGGTGAATTAAAACCAGCACTGTAATATGACATAAACCATGTCTAGTAGAAGAACTCAAGCTTTAAAAATTACTTTGTGAGTGTCTTAGATTATCCTTCAGTGCCATAAAGTGGTAACGTGGACAAGCATCAGCTTAACCAAACTTATTTCCATGTCAGGTGACAGCTCAAAGCCACCAAAGGGTTTTCAATGTCATTCTCTGGAGGGAGAGAAAATAATCTCAATCAACTCTTAGGGGTGGCTATTTCCATTTTCTATTCTACCCAATTACATGGAATGAGGCAACTACAGATCATCTTTTTTTGGTCCAAAATAAGGTACATGCTGCCAAATCCAAGAAACTAGAAAATGGCTGAAAATACAGTTTAAAGGCAGAAGTATTAGTGACTTCTTTTACAATTCGAAATATATTTTAATTACTTGAGAAATGTTGCCCTCTCTTATGTATGAAAAACAACACTGCTATTTTGAATTATAGATAATAAAACAATTTAAGAAGAATAAAAAAAACACTGAAATTTAATTAAGTCCTAATATTCAGGACTTAGTTTTTCCTTCAGAAGTTGTTCTTATAAATATCAGTTTGAGTTCCTTTTTGATATATCTCAAGAAAAAAGCTGTATAATTAATTTGCACATGTATAAAGGAGTCATGAAGGAATCAGAGTATTAATGGTGTTAAAAAGTTGTTATGACATATGTTGGTTTCTCAGTTGCCATGCTTGTTAACGAAACATACTTCACCTTCTCTTACTAATCTTTACCCTTTTCCAACTCGCTTTTTAGTAAGGATGAAGGGAATTGGGCAAAAACATTAGGCGAAAACGCTCCTTGCGGAAGGAAGGCAGGGTTCGGTGCACAGGAGAGCTGGCATGCCTGATGTGGGAGCAAGCGGGTTTTGTGCCTGATAACCCTCATCCCGCACGCGGGTGAGAGCAGCACAAGGGTGGTAGGTATGCTTTCTCCACGGATCCAGAGAAGCCAAAACACGGAGGCAGAAACCTGCAGTCCTTTCTAGAGAGGGAAGGACAAGGGATGCAATCACATGCCATCTGTGTTCAGCAAAGACCTGAAAATCATTAATAGCAAATTCAGACTTCCCTACAGATTTGTGTAGATTCTTGAATTTTTAAAATTGGTTCCCACTTTGATTTTTTAAATATGAAGAATGTATACAACTATCTGCTTACAAATAAGTTAGATGTAGTATTGCCTTGGAACAGGACTAGATTTTTTTCCTCCTCCAAGTCAAAAGGAAACAGAACTCTGCCACTGTTCACCACAGTAACCCTGACCTTCCTGAGAATTTTTTTCTCTTCCTCTGCACCAAATGCACAAAAGTACTGGCTCTCCTCTAATCTGGAAGGAGCACAAGAAAATTTTCAAAATTTTGGTGGCCAGGGAATTTTCATAAAAGTACTCTGTAGCACCTACACATAAAAATACAATGATAATTATTTCTATAGCACTTACAGCTTCCCAATAACTTAATAAAGTATCAAAATAAGCATGAAAGGTATATTAAGTATACATATACAATTCTACTTTAAAAGTTTTAATTCCTGAATATGCTAGATTTTTTTAATACACCTCATTACTTGCTAGGACTATTCTTTCAAAATAATATAGTGCAGTGCTTTCTAATAAGTATTTTTGTAAATCCTCATTTTAATAAAATCAAATTATACTATATTTTGAAGATTCTTCCTACCTTTTCTTTGCAAGTGTTTGTGAATACTAGATTTTCTTTATGAAAGCCGCACTGTAAAATTTAATATTTTTCTCTCTGCATGGTTTCAGAATTTATAAAAGCTTACCAGGTAATTACTATCTTGACTATTACTTACAGAACAGTACGTATCCAACTTGAACAATTTGTATTATTCTAAAATGACTATGCATTGAGCATGTGTGAAGATTCTGCTCCAAGGATTTGTGGTCTCTTTTTGTTTGTCTTTTCCTAGGACTAGAGACATTAGTATAAGACATGACATAAAGCCAAATGGTAAAATGCAATAGATGGATTTCTTCCTGTTTATATTCACTGTGAGTTGAGCTGCTTTCTAAATATCAGTGTTTCTGAATATCTACAGCATACGTGCTCATCAGTATCCATATGACTGTTTAATCAGACTCTATTTATAATTCTTTCAAGTTAGAACATTTCAATGTTCTTCTAGTTATGCGTGCTTCTTAGAAGCATCCTTCATGTTGATTCTTCTTAGTAGTAATTTTTGAAAACCTCTGACTATGAAGGCTGGTAGCCCTATTTTTAAAATTCATATACATGAGAGAGAACAGTGCTCTTGACATACTTAGTCTCTTTACAGTTTCTGTGGCTGCTACTCAGAGGCATCCTTACCGTTCTCCTTGTAGCCCATTCCCAGAATGACCTCGGGGGCCCGGTAATAACGTGTTACCACATAGGGAGTCATCATGAAGCTTGTGCCTGCTGTTCTGGCCAGCCCAAAGTCTAGGATTTTCAATGTACAATCAGACTTGACTACAATGTTACTTGGTTTTAAGTCCTGACAATAAGAACAAGAGAAGAAATTAAAAACTAACATCAAGTGGCACATGTGATGTCCATCCACTCAATCAACATGGCGGTCTTGCAATAGCACTGACGGGCCTCCCCACTGGCTACAGAGCCCTATGTAAAGCCGAAGAGTACTGCCCCAAGGAAGCTTAAAAGCAGGTTTGGGATTTTTTAATATTCTCAGAAAGGTTTTTAAACCCAGAAGATAATTGCATCATTTTTACAATTTTGGGCTCATCTTGGGA
Organism: Madoqua kirkii; assembly: GCA_006408675.1. NCBI lineage: Eukaryota > Metazoa > Chordata > Mammalia > Artiodactyla > Bovidae > Madoqua > Madoqua kirkii. Next base: position 5,160 of record SJYC01094961.1, read on the forward strand.
AGAGGTTTTCAGGAAAAAAAAGAATGATTGATTGTCATCTGTTAGGTTTCTCTTTACAGCAACATAAGCCCTTTATATTTCATTTCTAGACCTGACAGAAGAGCAGATCAGGGCAGCTGTCTTTATGGGACCAGAAACAAACAGTGGAAAGGAGTTGTCTGTTTCAGCTGCACGTATGACCTCTGCCAATCGGAATTTCTGAGAAGTCTCATAAGCTGACTTTCAGTGAGCTGAAACAAAACATTAAACAAAATCAGCTACAGTGTGCTACATGTTTCCTCCTCCACATTAGCGAGCTATATGCTTATTCTATAGTAAAATATATGAGGAAGTACATTACATTTAACCAAGCTCCCCTACCTAAAGAACGTAATCTACGGCTGCTCTTCGTCTTCTCCACAAGCACCTTCATTATAATTCTGGACTGTGTTCTTACCCTGTGAATAATCCCAGCAGAGTGAAGGTGCTTGATGCCACACAACATTTGGTATAGTAGGTAAGACATTCGCTCGTGGTCTAACTCCATCTGAATCACCTGACACAAGTTAGCATCCATCAGTTCCATCACTAAGTAACTGCAAGGTAAATCCACATCGTTAGTTTCAAATCACAAGACCCACGAAGTCCTTCAAACAAGTCAGAATCCTCTCCTAAGTCTCTAAGTCTCCCAAACTCCCCAGCTCAACCTCTGACTGAATTAAGAATATGAAAAACATGCAAGTATTGCACGCGTGACGGCCGTGGTAACTCTACCACAAAGGTGCTGAGAGAGGCAGCATTTCCGGGTGCGTGTTTCTATTTGTGTAGTTTCCTCCTTCATTGTGTTCTCAACTTTACCCTGAATTCCCTGAACTCTTTCCTGAGTATTAATATTACAAATATGAAAAAAAACTTCAGAATAGAATTTTCCATTAAATGCAGTGTATCTGTGTTAAAAAAAGACAACATGCTGTGACTCATAGTCACTGTATTCCTGCTAAATTTTTGCACAAAATCCAAGACACCACAAAAATAGATTAAGGATGGTTTTTTTTATCATGTCCACCATTAATATTTCTCAAAGTGAACTGACTGATTCTAGAAAGCTCACAAAATACATTAAAAATAAATAAAGAATAAATAGCAAGCCTCCCTTGATTCTGATTGAACCAAGAACATGGGACAACAAAACACAAAGAATCCAATGCCAGAAAACAGCGGAACCGTCTTTCCAGGAAGAAACCCCAGAAAATGAAGCTCCCAGGATCCCGTTCATTTGCTGCCAGTTCTTAAGGGATTTCATTCATTTGACTCTCGGCAACATCACTTGTGTCATTTGGATGCTATGCTCCCGCTTCCTTCATGAGTTGTGTTACTTACACATCTTGGAACTCCTCCAGTGTTTTCTGGGGTGTGAAGACATTTAATAAACTAATAATCTGAGAAGAGACAGTGGGATGGGAGGACAGAAAGAAAAAGGGAGAAAAATAATTATTTGAAAAGTGTATTTAAACAAGTACTTATTCTGCTCAAAGTCACATATTAGTACTATGATGGAAATAGAAAAGTTGGAAAATTTTTCTAGAACTGTCTCATAAAATGCAATTAAAAAGTTCAAATTCTTAAGCAGAAGAGTCAGAGAAGGTACATAATTGTGATATTGCTCTAGAGTGTGGTTCTCCTTGGTAAATGCAAGGTGATAAGACAATTAAACAAAAAAGGAGAAAAAACCATGTAAGGAAAGTTAAGCATCAGTGAAATACCCAGCAGGACATGGCAAGGCTATGTGAAAGGGTTGTGTGTGCTAAATTGCTTCAGTGGTGTCTAACTCTCTGTGACCCCATGGCCTGTAGCCTGCCAGGCTCCTCTGTCCATGGGATTCTTCAGGCATGAATACTGGAGTGGGTTGCCATCCTATCTTCTCGACCCAGGGATCGAACCAGCATCTCTTATGGATTCTTCACCACTAGTGCTACCTGGGAAGCCCATGTCTTCCTCCAAATGAAAAGTTTACTTTCTGTGTCGAGGAGATGTTCTAAGCCAGGAGGTATTCTAAGTTAAGATTTTTTGTGTGTATTATTACATTAGTTTCTTTTGCCCCTACTTCATTCACACTCCAATACTATTTAAACTAAAACTCCAATGGTATGTGTGGGGAAAGGTATGTCTTACATGATATCAATGATGAATTTAAAGGCAAATATATTTTTTTAAGTTAATAAAATTCTGATTTTTGTACTTTTTTGTTCTCCTGCTTTAGTTATTTAATATATTAGATAGTAAACAGAATAAGTAAACTTTAAAAGGAAAAAACTTTTGTCTTATGCAACTCAATTGCATACACAAGTTACTCAAAACTTTCTTTCAGCTAATTATTCTGTATTAATGTGCCAGTGGGAAAGAAAAATAAAAACATAGAACGCAATACTCTACTCATAAAATGGATGCAACCGTTTCACAAAAACAAGTGGGAGATTTATACATCTTTGGGGTCGCTAAGAGTCAGACACAGCTGAGCGACTTCACTTTCACTTTTCACTTTCATGCATTGGAAAAGGAAATGGCAACCCACTCCAGTGTTCTTGCCTGGAGAATCCCAGGGATGGGGGAGCCTGGTGGGCTGCCGTCTATGGGGTCTCACAGAGTCAGACACGACTGAAGTGACTTAGCAGCAGCAGCAGCAGCAGCAGCAGCAAAACATGAACTAATGAATTTCAGTAAAGTTCATAAGTGATACACAAAAAGTAATAAACAAAACAAAATCATTTTCAACATCTGAGGAACGCAGTCAATTTAGGGAATGATTTAGGTCTTCAGTAGTTTTCATTTGTTGATAAATTACTGAAAAAAAATCACAATACTATTCAATGCATATCATATATATAGAGAGAGGGAGAGCCTGGTGGTCTATAGTCCATGGGGTCACAGAGTCGGACATGACTGAAGCAAGTTCGCACACATGCACAGGTATATATACATGGCAATGGTTGTATCAAAATATAAGACTGTCTATTCTGAAGCAACTTTGCAGTATGGAATATGCATATAGAAATAAAATTGTTTCAAAATGTTTTCAAACTTGTGATTAAAGTGCTTTGTTATTCTGTATACTTAGTTATGGTTTGTGTTGAAAAATGTCTCCAGATCTCTTTGGAACATATATTGTGAGCCTGTTTTTATGACTTCATCAATCTTAGAAAGTAATTTATTTTGCGTGTGTGCCAAGTTGCTTCAGTCATGTCAGATTCTTTGTGACCCTATAAACTATAGCTCACAAATCTCTGTCCATGGGATTCTCCAGGCAAGAATCCTAGAGTGGGTTGCCACGCCCTCCTCCAGGGGGTTTTCCTGATCAAACAATTTATTTTGATATTTGTTCAAATGAAAACATTAGTGACTGTGTATAGGACACACACACACAAACATACAAACAACTCTTAAAGATGAAAAAGTGCTAATTGATATTATCCGGTGAATAGATAATCTAGGTAATCTAAATTTATCTAAAAAATAGCATTACAATTTTAAATAAATCGAGGTTTATTACTTTAAAAGATAAATTCTCAACTATATATTATTGTATTCCTTTTTACCATGCTTTTGTTGTAACACCTTCATTGTGTTTAATTTTCCTTTAGAATTTCTCCTCTGTTCTTCCTTTGATCCCTTGTAAATCCTAATTCTTATTAATAACCAATTAAAAATCTTGTCTTTAGAAACAGATCATCACAGGTATTCCCATTTTATTTGACAGTTTTCGGCAGGAATGTGATTTGGTTCCTTTTTATTCTAGCATCTTAAGCTGCATAGATATGAATCAATGACCCCACTATCATACCAGCAATCACTTCCTAGAAGGGTGTTCATTTTCTAAACGGATTGTCTTCTTTATTATTAAAAATTTAATGGGCATAATTTCAATATTTTACATTACTTTCCACAGCATTAACAGAGTTCTGCATTCTGACTGCTTTTAGTTAGTATTATAAGCACTAATGTAGTTGTAAGTGAAATTCCTCTTTATTAACAAGTTCTAGAAATTTATTTCCATAGACTTATATACATACATATATACAAACCTATGTACATACACAGATAAGTGGAGTATCATATCAGATGCCATTTAAAATTATTATTTCAATTTGAAATCCTTTTCCAGTGTCATAAACATGAACCCCCATAGTCCAGTCAAGATTGGGGAATATGAGTCCCTCATATTGGCAAAGTAAGCAGGACCTTCTCCACAATGTTTTTATTGCATTATAAGGGCTGGCAGAGGGGTTAGGAAAATATAAATATATGAAAACAAAAACTATCAAAACTTCCCATGCAGTTGCTTCATCATTTGTGTCCATCCATCTTCCACTCACTGCCTGTGGTATTTCTCATCCTCTTTGCTATCATAAAAATAGATTGCATTGATCATGTGGTTAATCTTGCTCCTGCCTTTATTTATCATACTCAAAGAACAAATTACGTTAGTAGAATGATTTTTCTTGGGAATCATCCTTTCTGTCATTTTTATATTCCTTCCTAGTAGTATCATGTTCCTTGCCTGGCCAAACTAGAGATGGGCTCACACTGCATAAAATTTCTCTTTCTTAATAAGGCCTTTCCTGTTCAACCTATTAATAAAAGAGTTACCCTGTCCACTCTGCACTGACCAGTAGTTTTTCTCTTCCTTCTTTGCTTTGTTTTACTTGATAGACATTCTATACATAGATATGCCTAATTTTAGGACTGCCTTTCTCTCCTCAGTAGAACCTGAGAATCACCTGGGCGGGACTGGTCTCTCTTATCTTCACTGCTGTATTCTTAGCATCTAGAGCGCAATCTCTACCTGGCACTTTTATTCAGTTAACAAGTATTTGTCAAGTGACTGAACTAAAAACTCATTAGAGTAGAGTAATTGAGGAAAAAAGAAACACTATCATTGGGCCTAAATCCATACATTTTTATTTCAAACATCTTTCAACTATATACACTCATATATTTGCTTCTACTTAGCGCCTTATGACAAATTCACCTATTTATAAAAGTGTATCATAATTTCATATATTCTGTGATTTTATTCATATTCAAGAACTTTGTAAGCAGTTAATATTATAGTTTTATAGTAATAATCTATTTTATTACATGTTTATATGTAACAAAATATATATTATATTTATTATGATTTATTAATATTGTCTTTATTAAAAGAAGAACTATCTCCCATGTATCCTTACTAACTGGGATTTCTTTGGAAGGAATGATGCTAAAGCTGAAACTCCAGTACTTTGGCCACCTCATGAGAAGAGTAGACTCATTGGAAAAAACTCTGATGCTGGGAGGGATTGGGGGCAGGAGGAGAAGGGGACGACAGAGGATGAGATGGCTGGATGGCATCATGGACTCAATGGACGTGAGTCTGAGTGAACTTCAAGAGATGGTGATGAACAGGGAGGCCTGGAGTGCTACAATTCATGAGGTCACAAAGAGTTGGACATGACTGAGCGACTGAACTGAACTGAACTGAACTGAAGAAGAACAGGAGCACAGAAAGAATTCTAGAGGTCTTTACTGGTGGTTGAAGATTATACTCTGAAGTGAAGAAAGCTCTGTAATGGTGCTCCCTACTGAGTTTCAATGCAAAATGCTTTTATTTTCTGTGGCTGCACTGCAAGACATGTGGGATCTTAGTTCTCCACTGCAGTGGAAGCACAGAGTCTTAACCACTTGACCTCCAAAGAAGTCCCTGAGCACTGTTCTTGAACAGACCTGTTCGGAATGCTTTGCAGATATGCCTCTGCACCTTTGCCCATCCTACCAAAAGCATGATATCAAAGCACAGTGTGTACACTGAACAGTGGCCGCCACTGCCAGACTACAGCTAAAAGCAAAGGAGACAACAATCTTCACCTGTTAAGAACTAAATTTAAATTGTTGTCAAGAATTATAGCATATTGTTCTTTAAGATATTTTTGGTTTTGCTTGGTTTTTCTGGAGGGCTTTTTTTTTCTGGAAACGCGTGAAGTTTTCTGGTTAATCTGGAGTAAGAAAACCAAATATGGTTAATTTTTAAAATTAATTAATTTATTTTAATTGGAGGCTAATTACTTTACAACACTGTGGTGGTTTTTGCCATACACTGACATGAATCAGCCACTGGTGTACATGTGTCCCCTGTCGCGAACCCCCCTCCCACCACCCTCCCCATCCCATCCCTCTGTGTTTTCCCAGTGCACTGGCTTTGAGTGCCCTGTTTCATGCATCCAACGGTTAATTTCTTAACAGGGAAATATCTGTCCAATTCAGTCCCTCCCATGCCATATGGTTTTCGGATGATTTTTAAGCAGAAAGCTACCATGAGGACAATGAAAGCAAATGTAGCATATGGGCAGGATAAACAGTCTTAAAAGGCAAAAATTGCAAAGTAAAGAAAGCTTTTCCCACTCAAGTTGGCATACTGATCTTCTTTTCCCAATCTCACCACCTCCCACCACCACCAGCTTAAAATACCAACTCACGTTTTTATGATTCACGCACTTCATGAGGACCAGCTCCCGGTAGGCTCTCTTGGCGTGCGTTTGGTTCTGAAAGGGTCTGCTGAGCTTCTTAATGGCCACATTTCTGTCAAGAACAGCATCATAGGCAGCGCTGCAGAGACCCAAGAGCAATCCGGAATTAACAACAAAGGAGCCCTTACAGTTCCTACCTACTGAGCTAAGGGTATGGATAAGGAAAACATCAGTTTGGAATCCTACTCAAATACCTGCTTCTCAAGGCACATGTCAATCAACTGTAAATAAAGACATAAGAGTGACTCGTATAGAAACTTACTTGGTACGAAAATAAAAAGGGTATCTTGCCAAGAAAGCAGCATGTAGTCGCGTCAGTGAGTCGGGGACAAAAGAAGAAAAAAAGTGCTCAACTTTCCCACTAGCCACATGACTGTGGCAAGGCATTTAATCTCAAGGGGCTTGAATTTCCCATCTTTTAATATGTGATATTTAGCTATAAAAGTTTATTGTTCTTTGATTATTTTAAGTAGACACTCACTTTTCCCCACTGACAGGAACCAGTTTTTAAGGCATGATGCTAATTGCCTTGAATGCACAGGTGGGCTGATGTTCCAAGTATACTCATTAATGATAACAGAGCTTGAAATACAGAATGTAATCAGAGAGAATTTCAGAAGCATAAATAACTGCATTTAAATACAAAGACAGTTGAAGCTTTCAAACCATTTAAGAATAATTCACCATGCTTTATGTTTTTGCCATACTCAAAGTATATGGGTCTAGGGGTCAATAAGGAAGTGAGTCTCTTCTTGCTATTACATCTAATTAGCCCACTTACAAAGTTTTTTCCATCCCTGCAAATTTGGATTGTACTAGATTTTGTCTTAGTTGCCAGGAAGGAAGGCAGTAACCAGTATCCTACTGATCTATTGTACTGGAAGTGACATTAACCATGTAGAGCTCCATTCTGTACACTAAAAGATAAAGAAAATGATTCCTGTGTTACAGGATGACAGACTTACAAGATAAGTTTGGACACAGCCTTAGAGTTCATCTGTTCCATGCCTGCATTTATATTTATTCCTCTCCAAAATATCTTTATCAAATTTTGACCAGTTTCTGCTTGTGCAGCTTCGAACACCTGGGCTCCTTGACAAAAAGGCAACCCACTCTGTCCTTGGACAATTTCAAGGGTTAGAAATGTCATCATTCTAATGAACAGAATTGTCTCTCATATTTCTATTAACTACGTTCAGCCTTGTCTTCCAAGGCAACTCAAAATAAAGTCCTCTCTTTTCATCATGCTGTGCTGTGTTGTGCTTAGTCATTCATCTGTTCCCGACTCTTTGAGACCCTATGGGCTGTAGCCCACCAGGCTCCTCTGTCTGTGGAATTCTCCAGGCAAGAATACTGGAGTGGGTTGCTGTGCCCTCCTCCAGGACTTTTCATCATGACAGACCTATAGTAACTGAAATCCACTAAAGACCCTACCCAATCTCTGGCCTAATCTATCAGCACTCAGAGAGCACTCAGTAACTCCTAGCTTTCCTTACTGCCCACCC
>SJYC01094963.1:0-43413 GCA_006408675.1 Madoqua kirkii
TCTCTTCTTTCACTTTCATCAAGAGGCTCTTTAGTTCCTCTTCACTTTCTGCCATAAGGGTGGTGTCATCTGCATATCTGAGGTTATTGGTATTTCTCCCAGCAATCTTTGATTCCAGCTTGTGCTTCTTCCAGTCCAGCGTTTCTCATGATGTACTCTGCATAGAAGTTAAATAAGCAGGGTGACAATATATAGCTTTGATGTACTCCTTTTCCTATTTGGAACCAGACTGTTGGTCCATGTCCAATTCTAACTGTTGCTTCCTGACCTGCATACAGGTTTCTCAAGAGGCAGGTCAGGTGGTCAGGTATTCCCATGTTTTTAGAATTTTCCACAGTTTATTGTGATCCACATAGGCAAAGGCTTTGACATAGACAATAAAGCAGAAATAGTTATTTTTCTGGAATTCTTTTGCTTTTTCGATGATCCAGCGGATGTTGGCAATTTGATCTCTGGTTCCTCTGCCAGAACCAGCTTGAACATCAGGAAGTTCACAGTTCACATATTGCTGAAGCCTGGCTTGTAGAATTCTAAGCATTACTTTACTAGCATGTGAGATGAGTGCAATTGTGCGGTAGCTTGAGCATTCTTTGGCATTGCCTTTCTTTGGGATTGGAATGAACATTGACCTTTTCCAGTCCTGTGGCCACTGCTGACTTTTCCAAATTTGTTGGCATGTTGAATACAGCACTTTCACAGCATCATCTTTCAGGATTTGAAATAGCTCAACTGGAATTCCATCACCTCCGCTAGCTTTGTTCATAGTGATACTTTTTTCTAAGGCTCACTTGACTTCACATTCCAGGATGTCTGGTTCTAGATGAGTGATCACACCATCGTGATTATCTTGGTCATAAATACCTTTTTTGTACAGTTCTTCTGTGTATTCTTGCCACCTCTTCTTAATATCTTCTGCTTCTGTTAGGTCCATACCATTTCAGTCCTTTATCAAGCCCATCTTTGCGTGAAATGTTACCTTGATATCTTTAGTTTTCTTGAAGAGATCTCTAGTCTTTCCCATTCTGTTCTTTTCCTCTATTTCTCTGCATTGATCGCTGAGGAAGGCTTTCTTATCTCTCTTTGCTATTCTTTGGAACTCTGGATTCAGATGCTTATATCTTTCCTTTTCTCCTTTGATTTTCACTTCCCTTCTTTTCACAGTATCTGTAAGGCCTCCTCAGACAGCCATTTTGCTTTTTTTACATTTCTTTTTCTTGGGGACGGTCTTGATACCTGTCTCCTGTACAAGGTCATGAATATCCATCCGTAGGTCTTTAGGCTCTCTGTCTATCAGATCTAGTCCCTTAAATCTTTTTCTCACTTCCACTGTATAGTCAGAAGGGATTTGATTTAGGTCATACCTGAATAGTCTAGTAGTTTTCCTTACTTTCTTCAATTTCAGTCTGAATTTGTAATAAAGAGTTCATGATCTGAGCCACAGTCAGTTCCTGGTCTTGTTTTTGATGACTGTATAGCGCTTCTCCATCTTTGGCTGCAAAGAATATAATCAGTCTGATTTCAGTGTTGACCATCTGGTCCATGTGTGGAGTCTTATCTTGTGTTGTTGGAAGAAGGAGTTTTCTATGGCCAGTGTGTTCTCTTGGCAAAACTCTATTAGCCTTTCCCCTGCTTCATACTGTACTCCAAGGCCAAATTTGCCTGTTACTCCAGATGTTTCTTGACTTTCTACTTTTGCATTCCAGTCCCCTATAATGAAAAGGACATCTTTTTTGGGTGTTAGTTGTAAAAGGTCTTGTAGGTCTTCATAGAACTGTTCAACTTTCGCTTCTTCAGCATTATTGGTTGGGGCATAGGCTTGGATTACCGTGATAAGGAATAGTTTGCCTTATAAATGAACAGAGATCATTCTGTCATTTTAGAGATTGCATCCAAGTACTGCATTTCGGAGTCTTTTGTTGACCGTTATGGCTATTCCATTTCTTCTAAGGGATTCCTGCTCGCAGTAGTAGATATAATGGTCATCTGAGTTAAATTCACCCATTCCAGTCCATTTCAGTTCACTGATTCTTAGAATGTCAACATACACTCCTGCCATCTCCTGTATGACCACTTCCAATTTGCCTGATTCATGGACCTAAGGAGTAAGAGAGGCAAATTCTGGTACTGCCTGGCAAAATAAATGCCTTCTGATGTAGGGCTCTGGTGGCACAGATGGTAAAGATTCTGTCTGCAGTGCAGGAGACTGGGTTTTGATCTCTGGATTGGGAAGATATCCTGGAGAAGGAAAGGGCAAGCTACTCCAGTATTCTTTCCTGGAGAATCCCATGGACAGAAGACCCTAGTGGGCTATAGTCCATTGGGTCTCAAAGAATCAGACATGACTGAGTGACTAACACTGACTGACTCATGTTGGTCCAGCCATCCAGTCAGCCAGGTGGACATCCCCACTGTGGAAGTCACAGACCTAGGCCAATTAGCAATCTAGTCTGTCTCCTTAAGCTGATTCTATCCTCTGCAGTTGAAATTCTGCTCATCAGGCTCTCCTTCAGACTCCTACATGCAAGAAATCCGCCTATATTTGATTAGCTTGACTACTGAATTTCTTGTAATTTAAAATATTGGCATCTGGTTTTATGTGTGAGCCTTTAGTGAAGCTCAGCAATGTGCATTTGAGTCCCTGAGATACTGAACAGATCCTGAAACACCATAGGCCCATGTGGGATGACCGAGAAAATGTCACCTTCCGGGGATCTGGGCAGGTTCTGGCCAGTTTCTCCTAGAAGTGTTGTGAAGTTCTCTCTCCCTCTGGTGCCTCTTTTTGAAACAATTCTAGGTAAATCAGCACTACTGCTTAATAGATGTGAGGTATGAGCAAGCCACTTACACTTTCTGGTATCAAAGTCCTCATACTTAAAAATGGAGATAATAATCTGATAAGATTGCTATAAGGAGTAAATGGGGTGGTGATGTATCTACAGTGCCTCACCTAGAGTGTGCACTCAATAAACAATGACTATTACTATTTTTCAAGTCAACGTCTTGGTTACATGGAGGAACAAAATCTGACCCCCTGTTGGATCTGTTTCTTTTACTTTAAGCTTTGCTTCCCATTGCTTTTATTTGCTAAAAGATACTGTCTATACAAATGGCCTGCCTCAGGGAACCCTGCCCCTCTGCCTAAAGGTTAAACCAAAAGTGCCTAGGCATAGCTGACCCATTCCTGACCTGTGAATGGCTACAGGAAAGAAGAAATTAACACATCCCCTCTGTAAGGCAGGCTATTCCAGGAGATATTTAAAACACTTTGGGCCTTTTTACTTCACTTCCTAACCTTCTCCACCTTTCTGTTCTATAAAAGAAACTGGCATCCAGACCCCTGACAAGACAGTTATTTATTTTGAGACACTAGTCTGCCATCTTCTCTCTCTGCTGGCTTTCTAAACAGAATTGCTATTCCTTGCCTCAACACCTCATCTCCCAATTTTATTAGCCTGTCATGCAGTGAGCAAAGTGAGCTTGGAGTTGGTAATATCCTTGCTAGAGTCATTGTGTGATGTAGGGTAGGATAAAATATATAGAGAGATATCATTATTTTTTATATTTGTGTGTTATAATTGGATAGGTATAATATCTACTAATTAGCCATTTTTAATCTTTCTACTAATTACAAATCAGTTATACTACCATCTTGACCACATTTCACAAGTTTGTCCCATGATATAAAAGTCTGGGACAAAAGCTTTGTTAAAATCCAGATACATCATAGCCATACAGTTCCATTATCTACCACTTTAATAAGCTATTTGCTGTGATTTCTTTTTAATGAAACCCCTATTCTCAATGATCACTACATCCTTTCCCAATGGCTCACAGGTTTTCTTTTCTAACCAATGCTAGGGCCAATGTCAAGTTCAGCAGATGCCTCTTATGTGTTCTTTCTTCCTTCTAGAGAAATAAGAATGTTTGCCTGTCTACGGTAGTACGGAACATGGTAGTTTGGCTCACTGAACTTCTGCTTAACCCCATGTACCATGCCTTCCTCTACTGAAGAGACTTGAAAGACACACATACTATTCCCAGAAGCTTTTGCAGCTGGTATTCTGGATTCCAATATGGTCCTGCCACGCAGATGCAATCATGGGAGATTCATAAGGCAAAAGCAAGGGTGGTCATCTTCTATCACCTCTCAGTTGGCAGGCCTGGTTTCACGAAGACCTGAAATTTTCTTCTGAAGCAGTGAAAATTCATGCCATGCACCAGATTCTTGGGGGAGGGGAGCATTTGAAGCAGAGGCATTACTGGTCTTCAGGGCTCAGCCACCAGGTCACTGGTTTCCAGTCACCAGCCTGATGGAGTAGCAATGATGGTAATAATAAGCACACAGTTCCAGCTCTGTGATTTTCAAATCTTGGCTACATCATGTACTCTGGACGTTCAGGTTTTCTAGGATAATCTCAGAGGTTGGAGCTCCCCTGGTGATTCAGCTTTCTTGTGTCTGGGAGCCATTCCAGGAAGCCCAGACTAGAGTCCACTTCTCCAGGCTTTCCAATGCACCCAATTTACCGAATTAAATCTTTGCTTATTTACAGTATTTCTGTCTCCTGCTATGAACCCTGGCTGACACTACTATCTTTCTCATTTTCTGTAATTTCTCAGTGATTACTGGCAGCAGTTTAGCAAATAAATCTGCAAGTTGGCATCACTGATGCTGCATAGTCACAAATTAATGTCTGAAAGTTTTTCATTACTCTTAAGTCCTTCTTTTTTTGAATCTTGGTCTATAAAATATTACTTTATTTGTTTCAGTAGTGTTTCTTTTTTCTTCATGTAGGTGAAAAAGAGATAAATCTTTATGAAGGTTTTCCAACAACTTCTAGCAACTTTCTGGCAACTTTACTGAAAATTTTCAAGAAATTTCTTGACACACAGTACTATCTCACCTCCACTTCTACCAGGCTTATTCATAAAAGAAAGATACAGCCTTCTGTTGTTATGCTCCTGTTATTTAATACAGTTTTATGATGCAATAAAGTTATGTTTACCTCCTTGAATATATTTATACAAACACACACACACACACACACACACACATCCTTGTAGCCAAGTCTGTTTTCAACATAAAATCAGTTTCCCTTCTAGCAACTGTAGACAATCTTTTGCAAAATTTTCTTCTTCCTAAGTCATCATTATTTATTTGATAATTTCTCTTGTTCCCCTTCCCTATCACATTTAAAATGTTCTTGATCAATATTAACATGTTAGTGCACAGAAAATGTAAAAAGAATAAACCAAAAATCCCTAGGCAAATGAAAAGAGCTTTATGTCTTAATAAAATAAAAATTTAAAAACCTTATCATTGGAGCATCTTAAGATTCTCAAGCCACAGCTGGGAAGCCAGATTCTGTCCCGGAGTACACACTGCACCCTACAGACTGCACCCTTCACTGCTCTGTCCTCCTGTTACTATCATGTTCTCCTTTGGCTTTTACCAAAGGCCTGGACTTTAATTGAAAACTATCAAAAAGTCTCTATCCAGTACCCTCAAGTATCTCTTTTACATCCAAACTTTAGAGTTCCTAGCCATGCTATCAAGACAGTGATTCCACCACAGAAAAACGCATAGGCCAGCCTACAAAATCACCTCTATCTCAGGGTTTTTGTTCTTTTCTGCCAGAAATGCTCTTCCCACATCCCCACTCTCCTGACTCCATCTTATGATTCAGGTTTGAGCCTAAACATCATCTCCTCAGTACAGGCTTTCCCTAACCCTCTTATCAAAAGTCAGCAGTTGATATTTTTTGGTTGATTAATTTGTCATTGAATTGCTTGGCTATATCACTTTGATTATATTTTGCTAGAGACACTTTTTTCTGCTCCTGGTCATTTTGGTTTATTTGCATTCATATCTTAATGCAGACAGACACACAGATGTAAATATATAAATAAAATGAAATTTTAAAAAGTTTTAAACTCATAGAAGTATTTTTTTAAACATTTTATTGGCATATAGTTGCTTTACAATGCTGTGCTAGTTTCTACTGTACAGCAAAGTGAATTAGCTATGTATATATATTCTCTCTTTTTTTTGCTTTCCTTCTCATTTAGGTCACCACAGAGCACTGAAAAGATTTCCCTGCTATATACAGTAGGTTCTCATTAGTTATCTATTTTATACACAGTATCAATAGTATATGTATGTCAGTCCCAATCTCCCAATTCATCCCATTGCCCTCCTTTCCCCCTTGGTATTCATATGTTTGTTCTCTACCTCTATTTCTGTTTTATAAATAAGATTGTCTATATCACCACTTTAGATGGCAAGTAATAGAATTATGACTAACAATGACTTAATTATTAAAGGTATTCATTATATAATGTAACAGAAAGTCTAAAAATAGGCATGTCCAGGTTTCAGGAATACATTATAAAACTCTCATGGGCCATAGACACTTTGATTTCTGATTTTCTGCAGATTGTTTCTAAACATGTTGAAAACAAAGCCAATAACAGAAACCCATTAGTTCTTCAAAGGGAACTGTAGCTGTTGCCACGAACCGCTAAGATGCCCCTTCAGGAACAAAGGACTTTGTTTGTATCCAGCTGCTGGGAACACTGTTGGCTCACAGCCCCAAAGCTCTTAGTCCTCTTTGGTTATAACCTCAGCTGAAAAGAGCTGTCTAATCAAAGTTACACTCTCTTCTTTGGCAGCCTTCAATCAGCAACTAACAAATCCAGGATTATGAAAGTTGGCCATCTTGCACCAACTCAGGAGAGCAAAGAAGGCTCATTCCCTCTTCAGAATTCCCAGGAGGGTCAGCAGAGGCTTCCAATGAGTTTCCATTGCAGCTGAACTTCTGCCTCTGCTTCTTTCCCTTCCTTTCCACTGCTGTAAATCCCCAAAACACTCACTAATAAATCTCCTGCATGTGATCCCCATCTCGAAGTATATTTTCTGAGGAACACAACATTTGACAAGCAGTAACTCATGGTCAAATAGTGCAATAAACTGTGGCATTTGCCAGGATCTTTTTCTAAGCAAAAGACAGTGTCCCATTGTAGATAAAGTTGGCTGGGCTCAAAGCTCAACACCAAGGAAGCCACTTCATATGCAACAAACTAACCTAGATGACCAAGCCTTATTATCTAAACGGGTCATTTGCAGAGATGTGGATGGACCTAGACAGTGTCCTCATATGGAATGAAGTCAGAAAGGGAAAAACAAATATAGTATATTAATGCATACATGACCTAGAAAATGGTATAGATGATCATATCTGCAAAGCAGAAATAGAGACATAGACATAGAGAACAAATATGTGGATACCAAGGGGTGAACAAGGGGTGGGAGGAATTAGGAGACTGGGATTGACACCTACACAATTTTGATACTATGTATAAAACTTCCCTGATAGCTCAGTTGGTAAAGAATCCACTGCAGTGCAGGAGATCGAGTTTGATTCCTGGTTTGGGAAGATCCCCTGGAGAAGGGATAGGCTACCAACTCCAGCATTCTTGGGCTTCCCTTGTGGTTCAGCAGGTAAAGGATCCACCTGCAATGTTGGAGACCTGGGTTTGATCCCCGGGTTGGGAAGATCCCCCGGAGAAGGGAAAGGCTACCCACTCCAGTATTCTGGCCTAGAGAATGTCATGGACTGTATAGTCCATGGGATCGCAAAGAGTGGGACAAGACTGAGTGACTTTCTCTTTCACTTTTTTTTTCTCCCCACATAAAATAGATAATGAGAACTGATTGTACAGCACAGGGAACTCTCCTTAATGCAATGTGATAACCTGTATGGGATGGAAGCTCAAAAAGGAAAAAATACATGTATATGTATGGCTGATTCATTTTGCCATACAGCAGAAAATGAGATGGTTAGGTAGCATCACTGACTCAATGGACATGAATTTGAGGAAACTCCAGGAAACAGTGAAGGACAGGGAAGCTTGGAGTGTTGCAGTCCATGGAGTTGCAGAGTTCGACACAACTGAGCAACTGAACAACAATGGCTGATTCATTTTGTTGTACAGTAGAAACTAAGACAACATTGTAAGGCAGTTCAGCTCAGTTCAGTTGCTTAGTCGTGTCCAACTCTTTGCGGCCCCATGGACTGCAGCACACCAGGCTTCCCTGTCTGTGCCCAACTCCTGGAGCTTATTCAAACTCATGTACCTCAAGTTGGTGATGCCAATCAACCATCTCATCCTCTGTCGTCCCCTTCTCCTCCTGCCTTCAATTTTTCTCAGCCTCAAGGTGTTTTCCAATGAGTCACCTCTTTGCATCTGGTGTCCAAAGTATTGGAGTTTCAGCTTCAGCATCAGTCCTTCCAATGAATATTCAGGACTGATTTCCTTTAGGATTGACAAGTTGGATCTCCTTGAAGGCAAATATGCGCCATAAAAGCAAATCTAAAAAATACACTTTGCACTTGATGGACAACAGAGTTGAAGCATGAACAGCAAAGGGCTCAGAAGCGAAACCCTCAAAGACAGGACCAAAAGCAGCAGCTCTTCCAAACACTAGATTCTGAACTAGAACTTTACAATCCTCCAGCAAATGAGTGTTGTGGGAGATCACATAAAGACTTACAACATGCATGAAGAATGGGGGACCAGCTAAACAAACTCATCACCACCAAAAATAGATGAAAGTGAAGAGGATGGCTGTCTAAGCACAAGGCAACAATATTCTCAGAAACTGGGATGATGGCACTGGAGAAGAACTGAAGGCTCCCGATTAGAAGCTGCTTCATCTCAGTGAGATGGAATGATAGGTGCTGCTTCTCTTGTTTTTCTTTTATCTTTGTGACAAGTTGTCTCATGCCCACTCTGCTGCCCTTAGTGACCACTAAGTGCACCACCATGTATGATCCAGTCCATGTAGCAAAGAGTTTAGTTTAAAATTAGAGTTTAGCTTGATAAGAAATATCTGGGAGTAAAGAGGCTGATCAGCCTGCTATAAAGCCTATAATGAGGTTATAGAGATTAGTCAGAATAACTGAGCTACATTGATTTTGCCATGTGTGTGGCATCAGTTTATAATTATTATGTTTCAGTGTTTAGTAAAAGCTTTTTTAACTTTGCAATAAAACGCTTTTGACAAAACTAAATAAAATTGAGACTCTCATATTTAATTAAAATACCATATGCTGAATTTTTATTTCTCATGTTTTCTTGGGCATAACTAAATGAAAACTAGAAAGTAATTTTTCTAAAGAAACATCAGTATCTATTTCAAAACTTAGTAATTATTTTAAGGCCATGCCCAAAGACAATGATTTAACACATGCACCTAAAATGCATTTGAACTATGACTTTTCATTTAGGTCAAATGAAAATTTTAAATTAATTTTGCTTATTTTATATATCAAGGTGTATTTTTGGGTATGTACAAAAAGTTAAGCAAAAGTTTACTAATGTGTTGCCACAGAAAAATAATTCTTAAGGCATTTAAATTATGTCTGCTTTACATCATTTCATCTGCTTTATGCCAAATGCTTCAAATATAAAATCAGAACTTTTCAATAATAGTTGGATTTTACATACTACGTTAGAAACTATATTATAGTTTTGCTTGATTTTCTACAGAACAGTGGTTGTGATGCAAAAACAATTCACATTTGAGTTCAAGAAAACTGAAATAGTCTATGAATCAAAATGAAATTTGCATATGTGCCGAGATTTGAAAATAGAATGTATAAATGGTTAAAATAACTTTATTTTGTAAAATTTTGGAGAAAAAGCTTATGTTGAATAAAAAAATACAGATGCTTCTGGAAGGCAGTCGGCATTTTCTTAGCACCTCTTATGACTCTGGTTGAAAAACAACTTTTAGTAAATAATTCTTAAATTTCAGATTGTCTTTCATAGTCACTTAGAAATCTTTAACGATAGTATTCAGTAAATGGAGCATCCCTATACTTCACCTCTTGAAATTTTAGGAAACAGCTATTAATATAAACAAATAATATTTGCAAATAGAAGCACACTTAAATTTGGTGAAAGGAACTGATGCAAGAAAGAAACTGAAGAAATATAAGGGACAGAGAGGGCAATGAATTTTCAGTTGATAAAAGTGCATGAGAATAAATGAAGAATAATCATTGTTCTCATTATATTTTTAATATTTAGGTTATCAATATAAACACAGCTCAATTTTTTATTTGTGTTATTCTAAGTAATTCAGAAAAAAACAGCTTGTTTTTAAACTTGTTATTTAGTCACTAAGCTGTGTCCAACTCTTTGTGACCTCATAATGCAGCATGCCAGGCTTCCCTGTCCGTCAACATCTCCCAGTTTGCTCAAACTCATGTCCATTGAGTCGGTGATGCCATCCAACCATCTCATCCTCTGCCACCCTGTTCTTCTTTTGCCTTCACTCTTTCTCAGCATCAGGGTCTATTTCAATGAGTCAGTTCTTTGCATCGGGTGGCCAAAGTACTGGAGCTTCAGTTTCAGCATCAGTCCTTCCAGTGAATATTCAGGACTGATTTCCTTTAGGACTGACTGGTTTGATGTCCTTCTTATCCAAGAGACTCCCAAGAGTCTTCTCCAGCATCCACAACTCTTTGACATCCACCAATGTATTGTAGTGTGCCCTTTCACTGTCAAAAATTTCCCAATTTGGAGATAAATGATATGGTCCCCTGCTACTGATGGCCACTATGCTTCTTGTTGAAGAGGCTTTTGCAGGTTGCTTCCACAAGATAGAAGAGACAGAAGCAAGGAACTGCTCTTCCAGGATTATTGCTACATTATTATCTTTGGGCATTTCCTGGTAATAAAATTTGAAGTCTGATTTCTATTTAATAGTTTTAAGTGCATATAGGTTAGGTGAGTGTCAGAACCTGGATGATGGCAGAGTTAGCTAAGGACTGAGCATTCACTGAGCACATCATTTTTATTTGTGCAAGTAACTCTACTCTGAAATGCCACCTCTCAAATTAGCCTTATAATAACAAATGTGCTATGTCTAAAATTAATGTAACTAAAGACAGCAGGATGTTCCTATGGCTCAGAGGTTGGTACTATTTCTTGACACCTGCAGCTTAATGACATCCATTAAGTGACCCACAGGAATCGCAAATGGTTCCTGCACACAGGACATACAATTATGTCAGGAATATGCTTTGTTGCCCAGCCCATGGGCTACTCTCTCTTCTTCTGTGCCTGGCCCAGCACAGCATTTCTGGCTTTACGACTGCCCTCCATAGTCTGACGACTGGCACAGCATTGTCAACTATGGATGACCCCCAGCATCTCCTGACTCTGAAAACGTGTATTAGCTGTTTCTTATGGCCCCTGGACTTCTTTCCTTTGTTATGGTCCTGTTTCTCTTTGTCTAGTATTTATCTTATTTAATTCACTTCCCTGACTCTGATATTTGGCTGATCTTTATGAAACTGACTTCTATATCTACAATAGTTTATTTGTATGATCATTATGGTATAATTATCATACATTACCTTCTACTATATTTCTCGCTATCCTCAGAGTTGTTGTGCTTCGTAATGGTCAAAATCCTGAGGAATTTAGCTCTGTAAACCCTACATGTTTGTTGCACGGAATTATATTTGCTGTTGCTAATTTTTTATGTCTAGAGGTTTAAAGATGTTAGGAAGATAGCACTGTATAAGTTAAGAACAAAAGTTCAAATAAACCAAGCAGCATATTTTAATTTAATGCTGGGTTACTCAAGATGCCAAGATATTATCTCTAGCTAAGATGTCTGTCTCAAAGCTCCTGATTCATATATACAACTAACTACTGTATACTCCTAATTAAATGTCTAAGAATTATCTGAAAATTAATATGCCCATAAACTGAAGAAACCCGTGATTTCTCTCTTCATTTGTTTCTCTTAGAAGTCATCTTGATTTTTCTCTTCTCATCTCCTCCCCGTACCCAATTCATAAAGGTCTGTATTTAATTCCAATATAAATTATGCTGGGTTACTCAAGATGCCAAGATATTATCTCTAGCTAAGATGTCTGTCTCAAAGCTCCTGATTCATATATACAACTAACTACTGTATACTCCTAATTAAATGTCTAAGAATTATCTGAAAATTAATATGCCCATAAACTGAAGAAACCCGTGATTTCTCTCTTCATTTGTTTCTCTTAGAAGTCATCTTGATTTTTCTCTTCTCATCTCCTCCCCGTACCCAATTCATAAAGGTCTGTATTTAATTCCAATATAAATTTTCAAATTAATCCACTTAACTCTAACTCCATTTCCACTATAATGTGCTACATGTAGTGCAGAGACTCCCCTTAAAAGGTCTCTTTAGATTAACTTTTGCTTCTCAACAACCTGCAACTCCCCACCATCATAGTCTCATTTTATCTAAATGGGGCTGTCGCTGCCACACGACTTTGTTTCTGAGAATCCTGCTCATTTTTAGTACTTATCAAGAAAATGACTTGAAGTAACACAGCATTAATAAAATAACTGATAGAACCAAAATATCTGCCACACTGCTTGCTTTTAAGTCCACTGAGGGCAGGAGCCACCTGAATCTTCATCATTTTTTTACCCCAGTTTTTAGGTCAGATCAGTTCAGTTCAGTCGTTCAGTCATATCCAACTCCTTGCAACCCCATGAATCGCAGCATGCCAGGTCTCCCTGTCCATCACCAACTCCTGGAGTTCACCCGGACTCACATTCATCAAGTCAGTGATGCCATCCAGCCATCTCATCCTCTGTCATCCCCTTCTCCTCCTGCCCCCAATCCCTCCCAGCATCAGAGTCTTTTCCAATGAGTCAACTCTTCGCGTGAGGTGGCCAAAGTACTGGAGCTTCAGCTTTAGTATCATTCCTTCCAAAGAAATCCCAGGGCTGATCTCCTTCAGAATGGACTGGTTGGATCTCCTTGCAGTCCAAGGGACTCTCAAGAGTCTTCTCCAATACCACAGTTCAAAAGCATCAATTCTTCGGTGCTCAGCCTTCTTCACAGTCCAACTCTCACATCCATACATGACCACTGGAAAAACCATAGCCTTGACTAGATGGACCTTAATTGGCAAAGTAATGCCTCTGCTTTTGAATATGCTATCTAGGTTGGTCATAACTTTTCTTCCAAGGAGTAAGCATCTTTTAATTTCATGGCTGCAATCACCATCTGCAGTGATTGGAGCCCAAAAAAATAAAGTCTGACACTGCTTTCACTGTTTCCCCATCTATTTGCCATGAAGTGATGGGACCAGATGCCATGATCTTCGTTTTCTGAATGTTGAGCTTTAAGCCAACTGTTTTACTCTCCTCTTTCACTTTCATCAAGAGGCTATTTAGTTCTTCTTCACTTTCTGCTATAAGGGTGGTGTCATCTGCATATCTGAGGTTATTGATATTTCTCCTAGCAATCTTTGATTCCAGCTTGTGCTTCTTCCAGTCCAGCGTTTCTCATGATGTCCTCTGCATACAAGTTAAATAAGCACGGTGACAATATACAGCCTTGATGTACTCCTTTTCCTATTTGGAACCAGTCTGTTGGTCCATGTCTAATTCTAACTGTTGCTTCCTGACCTGCATACAGGTTTCTCAAGAGGCAGGTCAGATGGTCTGGTATTCCCACCTCTTTCAGAATTTTCCACAGTTTATTGTGATCCACGCAGTCAGAGGCTTTGGCATTAGTCAATAAAGCAGAAATAGATGTTTTTCTGGAGCTCTCTTGCTTTTCCCATGATCCAGTGGATGTTGGCAATCTGATCTCTGGTTCCTCTGCCTTTCCTAAAACCAACTTGAACATCTGGAAGTTCACAGTTCACGTATTGCTGAAGCCTGGCTTGGAGAATTTTAAGCATTACTTTACTAGTGTGTGAGATGAGTGCAATTGTGTGGTAGTTTGAGCATTCTTTGGCATTGCCTTTCTTTGAGATTGGAATGAAAATGGACCTTTTCCAGTCCTGTGGCCACTGCTAAGTTTTCCAAATTTTCTGGCATATTGAGTGCAGCACTTTTACAGCATCATCTTTCAGGATTTGAAATAGCTCAACTGGAATTCCATCACCTCCACTAGTTTTGTTCTTAGTGATGCTTTCTAAGGCACACTTGACTTCACATTCCAGGATGTCTGGCTCTAGCTGAGTGACCACACCATTGTGATTATCTGGGTCATGAAGATCTTTTTTTACAGTTCTTCTGTGCATTCCTGCCACCTCTTCTTAACATCTTCTGCTTCTGTTAGGTCCCTACCATTTCTGTCCTTTATTGAGCCCATCTTTGTATGAAGTGTTCCCTTGGTGTCTCTGATTTTCTTGAAGAGATCTCTAGAATTGCTGTGTGGGGCCATCCAAGACAGACGGGTCATGGTGGAGAGGTCTGACAGAATGTGGTCCACTGGAGAATGGAATGACAAACCACTTCAGTATTCTTGCCTTGAGAACCCCATGAACAGTATGAAAAGGCAAAAAGACAAGACCTTGAAGGTGAACTCTCCAGGTCAGTAGGTCCCCAGTATACTACTGGAGACCAGTGGAGAAATAATTCCAGAAAGAATGAAGGGATGGAGCCAAAGCAAAAACAACACCCAGCTGTGGATGGGACTGGTGGTAGAAGCAAGGTTCGATGCTATAAAGAGCAATATTGCATAGGAACCTGGAATGTCAGGTCCATGAATCAAGGCAAATTAGAAATGATCAAACAAGAGATGACAAGAGTGAACATCTACATTCTAGGAATGAACAAACTAAGATGGACTGGAATGTGTGAATTTAACTCAGATGACCATTATACCTACTACTGTGGGCAGGAATCCCTTAAAAGAAATGGAGTAGCCATTCCAGTCAACAAAAGAGTCCAAAATGCAGTACTTCGATGCAATCTCAAAAGAGACACAGTGATCTCTGTTCATTTCCAAGGCAAACCATTCAATATCATGGTAATCCAAATAATGCTGAAAATCTGAAGTTGAACAGTTCTATGAAAACCTACAAGACCTTCTGGGACTAACACCCCCAAAAGATGTCTTTTTCATTATATGGGACAGGAATGCAAATGTAGGAAGTCAAGAAACATCTGAAGTAACAGGCAAATTTTGCCTTGGAGTACAGAATGAAGCAGAGGAAAAGCTAATAGAGTTCTGTCAGGAGAAGGCACTGGTATAGCAAACACCATCTTCCAACAATACAAGAGAAGACTCTACACATGGGCAACACCGATGGTCAACATTGAAATCATATTGATTATATCTTTGCAGCCAAAGATAGAGAAGCTCTATACAGAAACTCAAAAACAAGACCAAGAGCTGACTGTGGCTCAGATCATGAACTCCTTATTGCCAAATTCAGTCTGAAATTGAAGAAAGCGGAGAAAACCACTAGACCATTCAGGTATGATCTAAATCAAATCCCTTAAGATGATACAGTGGAAGTGAGAAATAGATTTAAGGGACTTGATCTGACAGACAGAGTGCCTGATGAACTATGGACAAAGATTTGTGACATTGTACAGCAGACAGAAATCAAGACCATCCCCTACGGAAAAAAAAAAAAAAAGCAAAATGGCTGTCTGAGGAGGCATTACAAATAGCTATGAAAAGAAGAGAAGCGAAAAGCAAAGGAGAAAAGTAATGATATACCCACTGAATGCAGAGTTCCAAAGAATAGCAAGGAGAGATAGAAAGCCTTCCTCAGTGATCAGCAAAGAAATAGAGGAAAACTATAGAATGGGAAAGACTAGAGATCTCTCTTCATCTCATCACCTGACTTAGTTACAAATTTTTCTTATGGTGAGACTTACTCTCAGCAACTTTCAAAATATAATACAGTATTGTTAACTATAGATACCATGCTGTGTGTTATATCTCCATGACTTATTCTATAACTAGAAGTTTATACCTTCTGACCACCTTCAACAATCCCTCTTCCCATCCTTATATCCATCTCTCACAACCATCAATCTGTTTCTGTCTCTATGAGTTCAATTTTTTTTAGATTCCACATATAAGTGTGATCATAGAGTATTTGTTTTTTTCTGACCTTGTTAACAAGGTCCATCTACGTTGACACAAATGGCAGAATTCCTTTCTTTTTATGGGTGGATAATATTCCATTGTGTGTGTGTGTTTATAGATACTACATTCTCTTTATCAATTCACCCATCCACGGGCAATTAGGTGCTGTGTGCTTAGTCACTCAGTCGTGTCCATGTCAGTCAGTCTTTGCGACCCCAGGGACTATAGCCCACCAGTCTCCTCTGTCCATGGGATTCTCCAGGCAAGAATACTGGAGAGGGTTGTCATGCCCTCCTCCAGAGGAATCGTCCCAACTTAGGGATCAGACACAGCACCCCGCATTGAAGGTGTATTCTTTATCAGCTGAGCCAAATGGGCACTTAGGTATTTGGTAAATAATGCTGCAGTGAGACTTGCTCACCTTCGCTTGCATTGAGAGCATAGCACAGTGCCTGGCATGTATTTTTAAGCAAGTAACCTAATTGCTGATTGAAATATTCCTAATAGTAGAGCAAAATGAATTATCGATCTCAGATTTATAAAAACAAGAGTTAGGAATCGTCCCAACTTAGGGATCAGACACAGCACCCCGCATTGAAGGTGTATTCTTTATCAGCTGAGCCAAATGGGCACTTAGGTATTTGGTAAATAATGCTGCAGTGAGACTTGCTCACCTTCGCTTGCATTGAGAGCATAGCACAGTGCCTGGCATGTATTTTTAAGCAAGTAACCTAATTGCTGATTGAAATATTCCTAATAGTAGAGCAAAATGAATTATCGATCTCAGATTTATAAAAACAAGAGTCAACTAACTTATAAATATTCTTGAAGTCATATGTTTCATCTTTAAAATTCATATAAAATTTGTATTTTAATCCCATACATATCCATATTTAGTATAAAATTTCACTTCTTCATTAATACTTCAGTCTTTACATTAAATCTGAGTTCCAGGCAGGCCTGCCATATTTATCATGGGGCTCTGAGCATTCCTGCCAAGGTGCATCAGTATCCTTCCCTAAGCAGCCCCTTACCCTGAACCACAAAGACTCCAGTTTGAAAAATGGGAGAGTAACATCTAGGCTGTTCTCTTTCCACCAAAATTTGATTAGCATTTCTAGACAACAATAAGGTGATTGAAGTTTCTTCCAGCGGTAAACCTTTTCCTAATATCAAATAATTTACCAGATGCACTTTAGGAAAGATCAATGAGGTTCATCCTCACATTGACAGATACTGGTGGGAAACCTAGGTAAACCTGAAATGTGAAGACTTGATGTAAGTGTTAACTCTAAGTTAAAAAAAAAAAAAACTATGCATAGGCAATTTGATTTTAGGGGGATGTTATTTAAGTAATCATAGAAATGTTATTTTTGCTATTCCTGCAACTTTAAAATCATTTCAAAATAAAAAGTTGACATCATTATAAATATATAGAAATGCAGCACACATTTGAAAAATAAAAATGTAATTGATGTTATATGACCGCAACATTGTGAGATCACTTAATTTTCCTCCAGTTCTTCTTATTAGAATTTTCTCTGTTTCCTTTACTGTCTCTATTGTTAAAGTCAAAACTACAAACATTTGCAAGCCTTTACACTAAGCTGTCAGCCTTTCTGATTCTTACTTCACGATTAGTTCATTCTTCATTCATGTATACATTCAATCAACAGATAGTTAACATTTATTTAGGTAATTGAAAGAACCTCAAAAAATCGTTTCATGAAAATAACTAAAATTTACATTTCTCATCTGGACAGATGTTAGCGAATTCGCTGTATTTTTCCAGAAAATTAGCAAACTAGTGGAGCTAAGGAAACTGAGACTCAGAATGGTTAAATAACTTGCTCGTGAAATAATTAGCACATGAGTGATCTGGGGATAAACTGCTCTCCCATTAAAGCTTTACTATTTATATTTATAAAAGAAACGAAAACTGAGCTTCCAGGAAATACCAAAGGCATATTTCTAAAAAACAAGTTTTTGATGTGATCAGTTCCTTTGAGAAACATGGTAAGATCAGATAAATGGCTGGCAAACCCTGCTGGGGTTGGTTGTTTCTGTTTGCTTTAAACTAACAAGAAGATTGCTCAGCATAGGTTTGGACTATCAAGTATTCTTCTCACGAAAACGATCTGCCTAAAAATGTTAAACAGTGATAGAGAATTGGAACTTTAAGACTCTACATTGGAATTTCTTTGCAGAACTACCCAAAAAGGACCACACCTATCAAGTACAAGTATTGATTTTACTTCTAAACGATTGCCTGCCTCCTGCCATCTCCACCTTCTTCCTGTTGGTTGGTATCATTAGCAACCTGCTTACTGACCCCAAATGGGTTTCCTGATGAGCTGGTGTTAACAGCACTCCCACTGCATCCTGCTTTATGTGTGCTCAGTTTAGGAACCCAAGACACCCAGCACTCATAAGCACCAAAATGGAAAAGAGATTTATTTATGTATTCTTTTTGTGATGCAGTCTGAGTTCAGAAGGTACAAGAGTCACTTTAACAATAACAAAAATTCTCTTCTTGCAAAGGTTCTTTCTGTGTCACCGGTAAAGATTAAAACATTGTATATGTATACATGCCTGTGTGTATGCACATGTACACAAGCACACACACATGCATATGCATTTGTATTAATCATCTATTCTGGGACACCTTAATATAGATGAAACTATGTGAACACAAATTCTATGTCCTCTAGGATTATTAAAAACAATACCTCTCTTTGTCCTTTGGCTACACACGATAAGGAAATGGAATTCCATTGTAACAGTTCTTTTTAATTTGAACTAATAGTTTTTAAAATCAAGTTAGTTTAAAATTGTTGCAGGACTATCTATTCACTCAACAAAAGTTTATTGATCTGTCAACTGTCTGTTTTTATTTATTAGATATTTTTATTTGGATAAAATAAAAAACTTCATAGAAGAAGGTTAAATTCTGCCAGGTAGAAAATTAAGCAAAATCTTGCAATTATTTATTGTGAGATATACAAAAATATATACGAGTTCAGTTTCTTATACTCAAAGCACTGTGACATATTAGGGATGACCTAATAACAGGAATAAAATACAAACTGAAAATATTAGCTAAAAAATGAGAAAAGAAAATACAATACACTGATGGAAAAGTCTAGTTTTAAGGAAGATGGCAAATAGGACAATTGCTAAAGATGATAAAATGATGTGGGATCTAGTTTTCACAGGACTAGTTTATACAAGTAAAAGGATTAATTTATACAGGAAAAATGCTGTACAGCATCACCCAGAAAAGTAGCCTGAATAGGTTTAGATGACAGTACATACGTTAAGGAAGATGGCAAATAGGACAATTGCTAAAGATGATAAAATGATGTGGGATCTAGTTTTCACAGGACTAGTTTATACAAGTAAAAGGATTAATTTATACAGGAAAAATGCTGTACAGCATCACCCAGAAAAGTAGCCTGAATAGGTTTAGATGACAGTACATACGTAGGGATAATGGTGGTGAAGAATTTGCCAATGTGCATTTCTACTGGCTTTTAATTTTGAAGTGAAACAGGAAGCAAGATCATCTGCTTAAAGAATGAGCAAAACGGTGTTCGAGTTTTGAAGACAGAAAAAGGAATAAAATTGTCGCTTATAGTGCTAGAAATGTAATGTGCTAGAGTTTCTGAGTGCTGAGTGCTAAGCCGCTTTAGTCATCTCCAACTCTGTGTGACCCTACGGACTGCAGCCTGTCAGTCTCCTCTGCCTATGGGATTCTCCAGGCAAGAATACTGGAGGGGGTCGCCATGCCCTCTTCCAGGGGATCTTCCCAGCTCAAGGATGGAACTCACATCGCCTGATCTCTTGCATTGGCTGGCAGGTTCTTTACCACTAGCGCCACCTGAGAAGCCCAATAAGTAAAACTCAGAGAGCTCGAGTCACTGCACGTGTGTGTGTTAGTTGCTCAGTCGTATCCAACTCATTGCGACCCCACAGACTGTAGCTCACAGGCTCCTCTGTGGAATCCTCCAGGCAACAATCCTGGAGTGGGTTGCCATTCTCTTCTCCAGGGGAATCTTCCCAACCCAGGGATCAAACCCGGGTCTCCCACATTACAGGCAGTTTCTTTCCTGTCTGAGTCACAGGAAAGCCCAAATGTGGAAAGTTTAGATACTTTTTGTTTTTTTTTCGGCTGCTTAACATGCAGATCTTCCCCAACCAGGGACTGAACCCATGCCCCCTGCATTGGGAACACAGAGCCTCAACCAATGGGCCACTGAGGAAGTCTGGGCAGTAATAAAGAGATTCTGGGTGGGCAGCATAAAGCCCCACTTCATCTTTTGGTCTTGAATTTAGGAGCAGTCAACATGACTAAATGTTTTTCTCCAGCCATGTTTGGTGGGGAGGAGTTAGATTAAACCAGCATATGAGTTTTGGCAGGAAGGAAGAGAGGAGGACAGAGTTGAGAGCTTATGTATGGGATAGATTATATATCAGCCACAATATCTAAGCTATGGAAGGAGGAAAATGAGTACATGAAGGTTATCAGAAACAAAGAAATGAGGACAGATAATACATTGTAGGTCCTTGTGAAATTGGAAATAGGGTGCTAGTGCCAAATGTATCAGGCTTCCCCGGTGGCTTAGCAGTAAAGAATCAACCTGCCAATGCAGGTGGTGGGCTACCATCCATGGAGTCGCAAAGAGTCGGACACAGCTGAGCAACAAACACCTCACTTTCACTTTCCTCCAAATTCAGATGTTGAGATCCTAGTGTGATGCTGATTGGAGGTGGGCCATTGGGGGGTAATTCTTTCCTGAAAGCAGAGCCCTCATACACTGGATTAATGCTTTTATAAAAGAGTCCCCAGAGAGATTCCCTCTGCCATCTGCCATGTAAGGCTGTCGCTAAAAGACACCAATTATGAACCAGAAGACAAACTTCCACCAGACACAAAATTTTCTGGCCTCTTAATTTTGAAATTTCCATGAGCTTGCATGCATGCTCAGTCATGTATGCGCTTTGCAACCTGATGGATGGTAGACCCCCCAGGATCCTCTGTTGATTGAATTTTTCAGTCAACAGTACTGGAGTGGGTTGCTTTTTCCTTCTCCAGGGGATCTCCCCAACACTTCCTTGCAGGCAGATTCTTTACCACTGAGCCATCCGGCAAGTTGAACTTCCCGTAACTGTGAGAAATAAATTTCTGTTGTGTGTAAGCCACACAGTTTATGGCATTTTGTTACACCAGCTGGAAGAAACTGAAACATGTGTCTACAGTTTGTATTTGAGAAAATCTGAATAAGTAACTCTTTATGTGGGTGTTAAACATATGAATTTAACATTCTGGATGGAATTTTAGGTTCAGACTTTGGGTGTAGAGTCAAGCCATCTTCACGGCGACTCAATCTGATATTCAGCCATTATCAACAATGTGATGCATGAAGTGAGGATATACCCTGCTCCAAAGCTAAACATAGCACTACCTTAACCACTTTCTAGGAGCAGATTCTTACTTAAAAACGTTGATAGCTTACAAATAATGTCTCTAAGGTAACAAAAAATCTACACAAACTTAGTGAGAAGAAAACTAACCCACTTAATATAACAGTCCACCAAAAGAAGAAATTTTATGTGGAATATAATATCCTTAAGAGATAGTCATCCAAATAGCATGGTGCGTGAATGTCCTCAGTCATGTCTGTGTCCAACTCTTTGAAACCTTATGGACCATAGACTGCCAAGCTCCCCACCATGGAATTTTCCAGGCAAGAATACTGGAGTGGGTTGGCATTTTCTCTTCCAAATAGCATGGTATTGGTGCAAAAGTAGAATTATAGATCAAAAACAGAATAAGGAGCCCAGAAATGAAACCATGCCCTTACAGTCAATTAGTCTACAACAAAAGAGACAAGAATTACAATGGAGAAAAGATAATCTCTTCAGTAACTGGTGCTGGGGAAGGTGGACAGCTCTTGATACATGTAAAAAGTGAGATTAGGACATTTCCTCACACCACATACAAAAATAAGCTCAAAATGGATTAAGGACAAACTGCAAGCTGAAAGCCATAAAAAATTAACCATAAAACCTAGAATAGAACATAAGTAGATGCTGACATAAACTGTAGAAATTTTTAAAAAATCTATCTCCTAAGGCAAAGGAAATACAGGCAAAAATAAACAAATCCAGAACAAAAAAAAACAACCTATTCAATGGGATAAAATATTTGTAAATGATATGATCTATAAGATGTTAATATCCAGAATACACAAACATCTCATACAATGCAATATCAAAGAAAAAAATCAATCCAACTAAATATGAGCGCAGAACTGAAGAGACATTTTTCCAAAGAAGATATACAGGTGACCAACAGACACAAGAAAAAAATGCTCAAAATCATGAATCATCAGAGAATGCAAGTCAAATCAAAATGAATATCACCTCACATCTATCAGAAGGGCCATTACAAAAAAAGAAATAACAAGTGTCGGTGAGGACAGGGAGAAAAAGGAACCCTAGTACATTGTTGTGGTGTGGAGCCCCATAGCAAGGACACAGGTGCAGAGCCCTGCACCAATGTCATCTATGGAACTGACCCAGCACCACAGCAACCATTGCTGTGAGCACCCCTGATCTAAACCAGCCAGATCCATAACCCCCTGTTAGGTAAAAACACCCACCCTAACCAGTCACCTAATGCCACTCTTTCAGCAGGAATTCTCTTAGTCTCGAGATTATAAAAATTGGCTACTGACCCATGAAAAGGTCAGCTCTCCCTTCAGCTAGTCCACGGTTCTAACAGTCAGCTCTCCCTTGAGCCTGTCCACTGTTCTAACAGTGTCTCTCATTCTAGTAAACGCTCCTCTGCTCTCATTCTGCCTCATGTCTGGAAATTATTTTCCAACCCGCACACAGACCAAGAGAGGTGGAAGTGTCAACTGGTGCACTCACTATGAAAAACAGAATGGAGGTTTTTCAAAAAAGCTAAAGACAGAACCACCATATGATCCAACAACTCCATTGCTGGATATATATCTGAAAAAAAATGAAAACACTAACTTGAAAAGAAATATGCATTCTAACATTCATAACAGCATTATTTACAAGTCAGGATATGGAAGCAACCCAAATGCCCCTCATCAAATGAAGGAATAAATAAGATGGGCTATATGTATATATTCAGATATATATATATATTCAATATTCATGTATATACATTTCATATATATATGAATATTACTTAGCCATAAAAAATGAAATTCTACCATTTGCAGCAATGTGAATGGACCTACAGAGTATTATGCTTAGTGAAATGTCATATAAAGATAAATATTGCATGATATTACTTATATATGGAATCTAAAAAATACAACAAAGTAGTGAATATAACAAAAAAGAAGCAGACTCACAGATAGGGAGAACAAACCAGTGATTACCAGTAGGGAGAGGGGACAGAGGCAGAATGAGATAGGAATATGGGATTAAGAAACACAAACTACTATGTATAAAATAAATAAGTTACAAGGATATGATGCATAGCACAGAAAAAAACAGCCATTATTTTATAATAACTTTAAATGAAGCATAATCTATAAAATATTGAATCATTATATTGCACACTTGAAACCAATATATTATAAATCAATTATACTTCAATAAAAAAAAGAGAGATTCATCCTGCCAGCTTTTGCTTAAAAATTATCAGTAACCAATTGTCTACATCTTCACAAAAAAGACAGCCCATTGATGAATGGTTCTGACTCTGATGAAGTTCTTTCTTAAAACCAAATTCAACTCCTATTAATCCCTATATATGTCCTCTGGAGTCAAATGGAGTACATTACTGATTTATTGACACAGGTATCTTCAAATATTTGAAGATATTTTCCATCTCCCTGAAAAGTTAATCTCTAGCTAAATTAAGTATCTCTAGCTCTATATTCAACAACCATACCCTTCCTACGTGTAAGAGAGAAAGAAAGTGAAAGTTATTCAGTCCTGTCCGACTCTTTGTGACCACATAGACTATACAGTCCATGGAAATCTCCAGGTAAGAATACTGGAGTGGGCAGCCTTTCCCTTCTCCAGAGGATCTTCCTAACCCAGGGATCAAACGCTCATCTCCTGCATTGCAGGTGGATTCTTACTGTCTGACCCACCAGGGACACCCTTTCAGTTCAGTCGCAGTCGTGTCCAACTTTGCGACCCCGTGAATGGCAGTACACTAGACCTCCCTGTCCATCACCAACTCCTGGAGTTCACTCAGACTCACATCCATCGAGTCAGTGATGCCATCCAGCTGTCTCAACCTCTGTCGTCCCCTTTTCCTCCTGGCCCCAGTCCCTCCCAGCATCAGAGTCTTTTCCAATGAGCCAACTCTTCACATGAGGTGGCCAAAGTACTAGAGTTTCAGCTTTAGCATCATTCCTTCCAAAGAAATCCCAGGGCTGATCTCCTTTAGGATGGACTGGTTGGATCTCCTTGCAGTCCAAGGGACTCTCAAGAGTCTTCTCCAACACCAGAGTTCAAAAGCATCAATTCTTCGGTGCTCAGCTTTCTTCACAGTTCAACTCTCGTAACAGCAATTAGTAATCAAATGTTGCAAAACAGCATCAGTCTCTACCCCATCCCCTCCATCCCACTGCCATCATACACACACGCACACACACAAACACACACATTTTTTTGGTCTATTACTTGTATTTGATCTGCAAGCTGATGATAACATTCAGGTGTTTCAAATTTTCCAAAGAATAAGAAGCCATGAAAATGAAAGAAATTTTACCTTTGGCAATAAGAACCATATATTCTACTCATCATTTAAAGGAAAGGAAATTTATGTACACACTCAGATTCCTATTGACTGCAATGTACACATACATGTGGGCATGAGTGTGGGGAGACAGATACACACTCAAGTATACATACATAGACACAAACTATCGGCTGCAGAGGCTTGAGACTTGGCAATTACTTCCCATGCTCCCAAGCCAAGGTTCCTAACAGATGTACAACAACTACTTTGCTAAGTTCTAAAAGCACTGTGCTTGTCAGCAGCAGTTTTCAAAAGGAAAGAAAAAGCATATTGTACATTTCCACAAATAGCAAATGGGCTACATAGCAAGACTTAATTTTTAGCTAGCAAGACTTCTAAGCATTGAATCCATTTGGTTTATAAAGACGAAATCAAGGCCTAAGGAAGACAACTGATCTACCCAAAGATACACGGCTTATTTGCAACATCAGTTCTACAGGATTCTGTCTTATGTTTAAAGATTCAGTTGTACTAAAACATACAAGTCAAGCTCAGCATGGTTAATGACCAAGACTGAGTTAAGGAACCCTGAAACCATCTTATAAAAAAGATACCATTTACAAAAAATAATGCTAGTACCCAACTCTTTGCAACCCCATGGACTGTAGACCACCAGGCTCCTCTGTCCACAAAATTTTCCAGGAATTTTCCAAGAATACTGCAGTGGGTTACTTCTTACTCCAGGGGATGACCAAGGGATTGAACCTGTGTCTCTGGGTCTCCTGCATCGACAGGCGGATTCTTTACCGCTAGTGCCACCTAGGAAGCCTTGCTAGTATCTTACAAGAAATTAAGTCCACGGTGAACATGACGTACTTGACCACTGAACCAGATGCTAAGAGGTACAGTACATACCACAGGTGTTGTGACACAAGATAATCGATCCCTATATGTGAGGAAACTGTCATAAGGTCCATCTCTTCACTAGGAGTAAGGGGCAGGGAGAATTCTGTGTTCAGTATAAACAAATCTCTGTAGAATTTACTGATATAGATTAGATGTTTTAAAATGCACTTTGAACGATCTAATAGGGCAATGCTAAAGAAAAGCAGCTTTTACTATAATATTAATGTAATAAAAATATATAAGCACAGTTCACATTTAGAAAGACAAAAGGAAGTATCAAGATCAGGCCAGAATAGAAAATAATCTTCAATCCAAATCAAAGAGTTCTTTTATGTATCTGTGGTGTGGGTATGCACATGTTTGTGAGTTTGAGTGTGTGTGTGTGTGTGTGTCAGCTTGGGCCTAGGAAGGGGCAGAACCAGAATTTGTTGAGCATCTGTGTCACATACTGCCATGTTGCATTTTATTTATACATTTTAATCCTTAAACACCCTCACGTAATCCTGTGATGTAGGTATTACTATCTCATTTTGCAAAAAAGGAAAGAAGCTCTGGGGCTTCGGGTCATATTGCTAAGAAGTGGCAGCAGCTAGGCTGAAATCTATGTATGCTGAATATTAAAATCTATAATATTCAATTTATGTTATATTAATTATATGCTGAAGTACTTATCTTTTTTATTTTTTCAGTGTGGACTTGGTCATTCTCATTTAGTTATATACAACCATCAGACCACCCCATAACAAACTAACAATTCTGTTGCATCTAAATATCTTCACTGAGAAGAACTCTCTAGTAGTTAGAGGAAGGTCAAAACCAGGGACTCAGTGTTCTTTGAAAAACTCTGCCAGACAAGGCTTATTTCTCTTTAAACATGTTCTTTGTAAGCAGTGACTTCTGGTGGTTCAGACTGTAAAGAGTCTGGCTGTAATACAGGAGACCCAGGTTTATCTCTAGGTCAGGAAGATCCCATGGAGAAGGAAATCGCAACACACTCCAGTACTCTTGCCTGGAGAAATCCATGGACATGGCAGGCTATAGTCCATGGGTTGGACACGACTGAGTGACTAACACTTTCACTTTCCTCCACATTAACCTGTAAGGTGCATATCTAAGTAAAATAGCTGTAGAATTCCTGATTGCAGCAAAGTTTAACAGTGTAAAACCTACTTCCAGCACTAGAAAATGAATGAGTCAGTAGCCATTAGATGCAAATTTGTGTAAAATCCTCCACACGTGGGAATGTAGGTATGTTTGACACATTTCTAAGATACCATCCTTCCAAGAATCTCTTCCACTTATGAGGATTAGCTGAATAATCCTCAGAGGGCAAATGAGATGACTTTGAATTAGTTTTCCATGCTGCATAATAATTACCCCAAACTTCATGATTTAAAATCACAAACAAATCATAATCTCAGGGGTTTCATGGGTCAGGATTCCAGGCATGCATAGCCTAGCTGGACCCTTTCCTCAGGATCTCACAAAGCTGAAATCAAGATGTCAGACAGCTGAAGGAACTTTCTAGATCTCAAGGTTCTCTTCTGAGCTCACTTAGTTTTTGGAAGAACTCACTCTTCTGTGGCTGTAAGACAGAGGTCCTTACTTTCTTGCTAGCTGTCAGCCAGAGGCTCCTATCAGCTTCTAGATGCCCCTCCAAGTCAGAGGCTCATTCCCCACTTATAATGGCTCACTCCTTCGAAGCCAGCAGGAAAACATCTCACTCAGTCTCCTAAGAGTGTCTTACAACCTAATCAAGGAAGCGATGATCCTATCTATCACCGCTGTCATATTTAATTGAGTAGACATAAGACACAAATTCCATCTGCTCCCAAGAGGAGAAGGTTATACAAGAGTTTGACTCATTGGGTGTTACATCAGTGTGTATCCACCACGGACTTGCTATGACTGAATGTTTGGTATCACCCAAATCCATGCATTGAAACCCTACCCCCTAATGTGATGATGTTAAGAAGTGAGATTTTGGGGAGGTAAAGACAATTCAATGAAACCATGAGGGATGACCTCATAAATGGGATTAGTGTCCTTCCAAGAGCCTGGAGGGACCTTGCTTCCTCTTTCATCAGGTGATAACACTGAGGAGAGAGCCATCTGTGAACTAGGAGCCAGGGTCTCATAAGACATTGAACCCTCACCAATGCAGACAACCTGACCTTGGACTTCCAGCCGCCAGAACTGTGGGAACTAAATTCCTGGTGTTTGCAAGCCAGCCAGTTTACAGTACTTTGTAATAGCAGCCTGAGATAACCCAGACAGACCTCAAATCAGAAAGCTGTAGCAGTGAGTTTAGTCATCCAGATTTTCTTGCTCATCAACAAGTTTTCACTACATTCTAAATCAGTTGCAGTTTCTGACACAGAGCAAGGACAAAGGGAAGCTAGCCAGCTGGGATTTAATTGTCCCATGGGAACAAACAAAACTCAATTATGAAAGGGTTGCAAGCAAGCTATCAAGAAAATAACACAAACTTCATCCTTCAGATGACCCAGATAATATAGCTAGATTATCTTTTGTTTTAGGACTCCTAATTAGGTCAATGTTTTGAAGCATCAATAGGCGGACCCAAATATAAATATAAACTGCCCAGATTTGGTAGATCAGTTGCTTCCAGAGACTCTCTTACCAATCCTACCCTTTTGAAGCCCAAGGATAGGCAAGTCTGAAATATACTGCTGGAAGTGTTGTTTCTCCATCTGTTTCAGTTATCAAAAATGTTAAAGATTCCAACCAAAAAATCAATTAACATGATAAATGACATATTTGCTATTGTTAATTACTTCATTGAATATCATTGTTTTCTCAAATTCAGCTGTAGGATTTTTCTTTTCCTGGGAGAGAAAAAAGAAAAATATGGCTAGTTCCTGTAGTTTTTAGAAGTTCATTTTCTTTCTCATAATTTTTTGCCATAGTTAAGGATGGAATTTCAGGAATTAACTATCTACTATGCACCCAAAGACTGTGCTGGGCACTTTTATTCTCCTCTACTGACACTGAAAACAAGGATCAGAGATTGTAAGTAATCTATGTGCAGTCACTCAGCTAATATATATGAGGATAATGTTGTGCCAGTTCAGACAGATTTTAAACCCAGATTCCTTTAGTGTTTACTTTTTATCTAAAAACTGTCATTCAAAAAGAAGGGAACTTCAGGTGGGTGATAAAAGGAACTCAAATCATGATGCTAAAGAAATATGTGAACTTAGAGGGAATAACTTTTTCAAGCACAGACCTTGAAAATTAAAAAGTAAATAAATAGAGACTTCCTAAGAAAAATGTGTTTTTATTTCAAATGAAGTGAAAATTAGAGCCATCCTTTACATTCCGAAGGACTGTTAAATAGAGACCTCTCCTTTCTCTTCCTGGAGAAAATTCTTCATGTTAGGGGCATTAGATCTCTCGCTCTCTTTCTCCTGCCCTCCCCACTTCCCACCCTCTGTCTCAGAAGCAGGAGGTTGCAGCTGTGTCGCATTTCCTATACAAACTCTAAGAATAATAATTTCTTGTTTTCAAAAACCCATCTGCGTATACAGGATAATATTTGGCTTTTATAGCTTAACCCTGAAAGGGGACATGGGCAACCGATGCAGTTGTTGCTATAAGTAACAATATTCTGCATCAGATCTAGAAATTTCTTGTTTGCTTTCAGGACAGAATAAATTAATATAGATATTAAAAATTAGAATGAGATGTAGAAGAAGCAGAGATCTGTGAACATCATTAGATAAGCCATGGTCATAGCAGCAGAGTCTGTTTCCATTCCCTACGTATTATCCTATTTACCAAAAGAAAAGTTATTAATCATAAAGCACTTCACCTAATAAGCTTCATCCTCCTCAAAGGGCAAAGCAACAGTTGTCCGGTTGCTAAGTTGTGACCTACTCTTTGCTACTCCATGGACTGCAGCACGCTAGGCTTCCCTGTCCTTCACTATCTCCCCTGGAGTTTGCTCAGATTCATGTGCATTGAGTCAGTGGCAATTTTATAAGAACCCCTTTGTGACTAATGCTATTCTCTTTTGTCCCACTTTTTCTTTCAATTGCCTTTTCATATGTAACCGCATGGTCAAAAGACTTCTTTGTCCATTCAGATCTCCACCTCTGTTCGAGAGTAAAGCAACGTTAGTGAAGAAATGTTACACAATACATCGAAGACGCTTCTTTATAAATGAAAGAAAAAAAGCATTTTTCTCATTTTCGCTCTTTCATGAAGAATTATTATCTCTGTTTAAAGCTAATCCCATTAGCATCATCTTGTTTCCTCAGAAATTGTTCTCTAACAGATTTGTTTTCACTTGCTGGTATCTTCGGGCTCTCTGCCTCTCTGTTCTCTGGGTGTCTCTCAGCCACCTCTTTGTGTCCCTACATCTCTCCATCTTCACTCTTCCTTTTGTGCATCTGTCGCTGGTTTCTCTCTCACTATTTCTGTTTCTACAACTGTCTCTATCTTCTCTTACTTCTCTAGACTTGTCTCTCCACTACCCACCTTCCTCTCCACACACCCAACCCCCAGCATCCAGCGTTTCTGGTCTGATGCGGTACACAGACTTTCCTGTTTTTGAAAATACACTCTTCCCTCAATCTGTGTAAAGCAATCATTGAACACTCAGGAGTGCTCCTTTGCAAGCAAATTTTAGGGGAAAGGAATCCACGTAAGAATTGAGAAGGTAAAGCTGAAAAACTCAAAGATAAACCTTAAATAGAGAGTGCTAAATGCAGTAGCAAGTGCCAAACCAAAGAGGAAGAGACCCACAAGTACTAGCTGTCTTTGTCATTTAGTTACTGGGAACTTAGCAAAAGCAGTTCCCACAGAGCAGTGCGCACAGAAGTGGATTCCAGTGAGCTGGGGGGTGAACAGGAGATGAAGAAGAGAAAACAGCAATAAATACTTTTTAAGTGTCTACCCTAAGCCAGGGCTGTGCTAGGCTCTACAAATACAGTAGGGATCAAGTTTGACAGTCTCTGCCTGTAAGAGATTCTATAGTCAAGTGGGAAATGAAACACTACAAAGAAACAACATAAATATGGCTGATGATGATCTAATCAAAGAAACATGGAGTGGTATGGAAGCATATCAGAGAGGCACTGACATTGGATTCAGGTGGGTGATAGACATTTAGGGTGGGAGGCAGGGGGCATGATGAGAAATGTTCCTTTTTTTGTCTTTAGATGAAATTACCTGCAGATGCAACTTATGGAGCCATGGCAGCCATCTTGTGACCATGAGGGACAACTCTGAGAATGAAAACTTACATGCTGTGGATGGTAAAGGGAAAAGGCAGAAAGCACCTAGGTTGGGTGCTTGATGACATCTGTTAGGCTTCTGAATTAATCAATCTTGCAAATGATACACCCAGCAATAATATACCTTTTGTTTAAGCTATATTTATATTTTTTTAAAAAATAATAAAAACAAATAAATAAAATAGGGCAAAGACTCCAAATCCTAGCCCCCCTTCTCTTCTTGGGCACATGGCTAAATGATATTTTCGCCTCCTAAACAGCCATGTAGCTGAGCTCTGTTCACTGGTCTGTAAACAGAGGAAAGCACACCACTTCTGGGCCTATGCAATAAGAGTAATTCCATGCTTTATCCCCTGCTGTTGTCTGGAGACCTTAGAGGCCGCAAATGAATATGATAGAGCCTTTATCAGCCTGGCTCCTCTAATCACTGAATAGATGACTCACATTTTTAACTATAATTAATAATACTGTATTGCATATTGAAAGCTGCTAAGAGAGCAGATCTTATAAGTTCTCATCACAAAAAAAACAATTTTTGTAACAATGAGTGGTGACAGATATTAACTAGATTTATTGTGATGATCATTGCTAAATAAACACACATATAGAAACACTATGCTATATACCTGAAACTAATGACAATTATACCTCAATAAAAATGTATATTTGAAGTAGATGATTAAATATACATTATATCAATAAAAAAGAAACAAGGGGTAGCCAGAACAATATAAACGTGGAAAACATTAGGGACTGAACTGTGAGAGGAAATGAAAAGCCAAGGTTGGATGAACATTTAAAGCATACAAATATTTGAAAAGTAGAGGAAAATTACTTATAAAAGAGATAGATAATTCTTCGTTAGAGAAGCAGAAAGGGACCAGGAAACAGTTGGCTTCAACCCAGTTTAACATCACAACCACTCACCCACCAGCCAATAATATTCATGTCACCTGTCCTGGATCCACTCCATTGCTTCCAAATTTCTCCCATTTTGACCCAGCTTCATACTGGGTTTTCGGCATTTGCCTCCATTCCCCCTTTAGAATCTCCATCTCTGTAGGATTTAGAATTAGTGCCTGCCTTTTTGCTCATTTTGCTCTGGCTCCTGATTCCAATCTGCCTTTGGGAACTTTGGATTGATTTTTCTTTTCCTATCTTTCTGAGCATTATGCTATCAAAAATAGTTCTCCAGCCAGCCAGTCCCTTAGCCACTGGCCATGACCCAGACCAGCCAACACTAATGAAAACCAACATGTATTGGCTACTTACTGAACTCAAACACTATGTTAACTAATTTAATTTGTTTTAACAACAACCCTATACATGCATATTTCTACTATCCCCATCTTCAGATGAAGTAACTGAGGTCGCACGTGGGTAAGACTGAGCCAAGATCCCCATCAGGCGGTCTGACTCGAGTCTGCTTTCTTAACCACCACGCTGCACTTCACATGCTGCTCAGTTCATCCCATTCCAAAGGGCAGATTTTGAAAATTCTCGCTTGACAATCAAAGTAAGACAACATTCAAGAAGAATTAAATGAATATTACTATTTCCAAACGTTAAAGAGAAGTAAAGAAACGAGGGCTGAAAAAGAAGTTGGTGGCTTATTAACTATTGAGGGGTCAATGGTAGCCTTCTCTGTAGCATCCTACTCCATCCGAGGGTGTGATGGTACTGGAACTGGGGCTGTCTGTGGCGTGAGAATGTAAACAGTATGTGAGTCCCTAAATATAGACTATTTTATCCAGAAGTTTGATGATGATGAAAAGGGAGTCAAGAGGCAGAAATCAGGCACATTCTAAATAACGTTTTTTACATGAGAATCAAGTGGGAGGTCTTCGAGGGTCTGGGCAGAAGAAGCTACTGGAGAAGAGAGAGTTGAAGCGAGACAAGGAATTACTGGCAGACCCCAGAGGCAAGGAATGAAATTAAGAACCCTGGTGGGCGCCCACCTCCAGAGCTCCTCACGGAGGAACTAATGGGAGAGATGACTGCAGACAGAGTTAGGCGGTGGAAGGAGAAATTGAGAGCTCGCATGCCTGACTGAGGCCATCTGTTTTCTCCAGGAAGTAGGAGGCAAGCCGTCCACCAAGAATAGCATGGGTAAAGTGGAACCAGGAGCTTGCAATAACAGTCATAAAAGGATTGTAAGGGCCACCATGGGAAATGGGATAGGGGGCTGATGAGACACGTAAGTAAAAGGATTGCTAAGCAGCATCAAGGGCCCAGCTGAGGATGAAGCTCATAAACTTATAATGGAGGAAATCAGCGTGATTATGTGTTTTCTCCAGCTGGGCTCAGGCTTTGGCAGGAGGAAACAGCTCGTGGGGCTGCCCAGGATGAGGGTTTGGAAAACAGAGAGCTGCAGGAGAGAGGGAAGAAAATAGACAGCCTCCTATACAGTCTTTGAAATTATTTTCATGGCTCCAGACTTAATAGGGAAAATGTTCATCTAGCAGGAGGATGACAGACTCAGAGAACAGGGAAACCTTAAAGACTGACATCTGTAAGGACATACGAGAGAGGAAGAAGGTACGAGAAGGAACAGCATAGTGTGTGACAACAATTTGACTTTTAATTTCCCTCTGCTCCCTATTTCTCTCCATTTTCTTATATTTCCCCACCAGGGGATTATTTCACCTCCTAAATTTACTAGATTTCCACTACATACTACTCACTCTTCAACTTCTATTTTTGCTGGGTAAATTGAGCCTCTCTCATTTGTTGCTGTTCAGTCGCTAAGTCATGCCCAACGCTTTGCGACCCCATGCACAGCAGCACGCCAGGCTTCCTTGTCCTTCACTATCTCCCAGAGTTTGCTCAGACTCATGTCCACGGAGTCAATGATGCCATCCAACCGTCTCATCCTCTGTCGCCTCCTTCTCCTCTTGCCCTCAACCTTTCCCTCTTTTCCCTCTTGCTCTCAGTCTTTCAATGTTTCTCTCATGGATCACCTGAAATCCAAAGTTCATCCATTCAATAGCAGCTCAGGTGTGCTGTGTGAATAGGAGCAGGCAACTCCTCGGGGTACTGGGGACCTCTCCCACAGGGCACACTGCCGGGAGGGTGACGGGCAGCCTGGGTTTCAGCCCCTGCACTTTCCCCTCATCTGTGTGCAGTTGTGCAGGGCACCCTTCCCCGGCTATATTTTCCAGTCCCAAGTGAGCCCAGTGAAAAAATGTTTAAAATATATTCAGCATTGTAGCTGTCTGGATTGGGAGTACAATCTTGATTTTATGAACGGATGTATGAAAATCTTCTGTGGAAAACATTTTTAATGATAAAAAGTAAAGGTGAACATAGACAAAGAAGAGCATAGCTAAGAGGTCTCTAAAGTACATATCTTTAAACGAAAGAAGCCCCATGTCGTATGAAGTGACTAAACTCCCTCTCTGATGGAGACTGACACCCCCATCATATTGAGAAGCTTAAAATTCAATGGTTCAGTGCTGGATTCAAAATGTTGGACACGTAAAGTGCAACTCACTTGACAAGGTCAAGTATTTCAAATACACTTAACGAGTCCAGGAACAGAGAGCGAACGAGGGAATGACAGGG
Source organism: Madoqua kirkii (assembly GCA_006408675.1). Classification (NCBI taxonomy): domain Eukaryota; kingdom Metazoa; phylum Chordata; class Mammalia; order Artiodactyla; family Bovidae; genus Madoqua; species Madoqua kirkii. Next base: position 34,388 of record SJYC01094963.1, read on the forward strand.
CTGTCTCTCAAACTTCTGAAAGATGTCTTCCTTTGTCCTCAGCTTCTACATTCAAATCCGTGATTAGCAAGACAGCTCAGCTATAAACAGAATAGGATGCAGGAATAGGCCAGAAGCATGACTCTGCAGAGGAGAGGGGGCCAAGTACCTTCCCCCAGAGCTCTATAAAAAGCTCCTTGAAGTCTCAGTATTTTTAGTTACCAAATTTATAACACCTACCTGCTCTCCTTTTTTTTTTTAAGTCATATTAATCTACAGATAGAATGGAAAGATCTCTAAGACCAGTAACTCAGCATAATCTATGAAATCTGAGGAACAGTAATTGCCATCTATTATTTGTTGTCGTTGTTCAGCCTCTGAATTGTGTCCGACTCCTTGCAACCCCATGGACCGCAGCCCACCAGGCTTCTCTGTCCATGAGCTTTTCCAGGCAGGAATATGGGAGTGGATTGTCTGTCCTTTCCCAGCTGATTCTCCTGACCCAGGGATCAAACCTGTGTCTCCTGGTAGCAGGCGGATTCTTTACCACTGAGCCAACCTGGGAAGCCCATCTATATTAAACATAATTTAATTTAACTGAAGACATTGTCTCCTTTTTGTGAAGAATGATGTTTTTTTCTGAACATGCAGGATAGTACAAGATTAATGTTTTAGGGATTCCTTGGTGGCTCGGACAGTAAAGAGTCTGCGTGCAGTGCAGGAGACAGGGGTTTGATCCCTGGGTTTGGAAGATCATCTGGAGAAGGAAATGGTAACCCATTCCAGTATTCTTGCCTAGAAAATCCTTGCTGGAGGAGCCTGGTAGGCAATAGTCCATGGAGTCACAAAAAGTCTGACATGACTGAGCCCCTTCACTTTTTCACTTATATTTAGGTTATAGTTTATATGTAAAACCGTGAATGCCCTCTAATCCAAACAATCAGAATGTATCTAGCAAAAGAGTATTGCTGCTGCTGCTGCTGTTGCTAAGTCACTTCAGTCGTGTCCGACTCTGTGCGACCCCATAGACAGTAGCCCACCAGGCTCCCCCATCCCTGGGAGTCTCCAGGCAAGAACATTGGAGTGGGTTGCCATTTCCTTCTCCAATGCATGAAAGTGAGAAGTGAAAGTGAAGTCGCTCAGTCGTGTCCAACTCTTAGCAACCCCATGGACTGAAGCCTACCAGGGTCCTCAGCCCATGGGATTTTCCAGGTAAGAGTACTGGAGTGGGGTGCCATTGCCTTCTCCGGCAAAATACATGAAACATAAACTAATTTTAGCTTTGCAATGAAAATACCTATTGATACCCTAAAAGACAGATCCTAAAAGAAATAAGAATTAGCGTTACTTAAACTCGTAATCTTTGGAATTGAAGTAGAAACTGAAAAAAAAAATAGTTCATTTGTTTATTAATAGTTCTCCTGGTAGGACATTAGCATTTATATCAATAACTGATTTACAGAGAAGACTGTCATGCATAAGTGAATAAATATCTATGGAATTTAAATGACTACTTATCCCTTCTGCCAATAAAAATGTTTCTCAGCTACAAACTTTCACTGTCCATTTTAACAACAGGGATATAAATTAATTGCAAGTTTATTAAGGAAAGACAGGATTCAGAATAAATGTCCATAACACACTGCAAAATCAAACATAGTTTTAAGATTATACACAAGCTATGCCATCATTTATTGCACTGGCAATTATATATTTACAAGTATGGACACATGTACTTTATGGTTAACACACAGAAATATGGAACTTGTATAATGTTTTCCCTAAAAGCATGCTGCTATGAAACTCCTCTACCCATGGTTTCTCAAAATCCACCTTTTCTCAGTGAAAGGAAGAAAGGTAATGTGTAGAAGTCTTAATCACTAGGCGAGTAATAGAGCAAGTAAATATTTGGTACTTATGCTAGGCAACAAGGTCAAGAAAAACAGTGAAACATAGAAAGAGAATACGTGTCTAATTCTGTCCTGTTGCACCATCACAACCCCAACTGTCTTACCAATACAAAAGGCAATATTTGAAGCTCAGTGCTCCTTATGCCAAGAAGGTTGTGATTAAAAAAAAAACAACACTACACACAGGAGACTATATTCAGTATCCTGTAATAAACTATAATCGAAAATTTTTAATTAAATAATAAAAAAGAAATTTGCAATTAAGTGTCTAAATTGTAAAAATAATGGAAAATAACAGGGACACAAAAGTTTGCTGATATTCCAGATGTGGATCAGAAGGCAATCACGCCCCCTAGTCAGAGGCTAAATGGAAATGTGTAACACTGCATTGTTTAGTATAATGGCTCATTAGGAACTCTAAGAAGAAAAATGCACTACAGGATCAAAAGTGATGTTTCCAGAAGCAAAATAAAGCCATCATCTGGGACCCGCTGATCCGGCCTCTTTTGTGTTATTCGGGAAGCCTGATCACCTTCTAGATGGTCTCACTTCATACCATCAACTTAATTACCATAAAACATTTCTATCCAAATTCCGTGCTTCAAGATGGTTGGCAGACTCTGTGTCACCATGTTGCAAATTTAAAAACTAATATTTAAAATTTGTGTAAATATTGTAAATATCCTTGGTTAATTGAAATTCAGATTGAAAGACAGAAATGAAAAGGTTCAGAGGCTTTTCTTGACTCCATTATGGAGCAGTACATAAGTCATTTTTTTGCATCCCATATTCTCAACTACAATATGCAAACAATATGCACAATCTAAGCAAAATCAGCTATCTTGGGTTATATGTGTTGACCTTCTGCAATTTTCCATTGATAGAAGAATAACATTGTCTACCTGCCTTGAAATCTACTAAAATCCATGACAACATCAGATTTATGAAGCAATCTCATATATCTAATTTGTTTTATGCTATTTGAGTCCTCTGAGATACCAATGTCTCCATTTTACGTTGAGTACAGATGAGTTCTCAAAGACTGAATGATAAATACTATCACTGATAAAGCACAATGGAAATTCAGTTATTCTGAAGTGTAAGTGTATTTATAATTATAATGACTGAGCATGATAATATGAAGTATCTTAAAATATGTGTAGGGCTTCCTGGGTGGCTCAGCAGTAAACAGTCCACCTGCTATGCAGAAGATGCAGGAAATGAGGCTTCGATCCCTGGGTCGGGAAGATCCCCTGGAGGAGAAAATAGCAACCCACTCCAATATTCTTGCCTGGAAAATTCCATTGACAAAGAAGCCTAGTTGACTACAGTCCCTGGGGTTGCAAAGAGTTGGAGTCAGACATGGCTGAGTGCACACACACACAGACAAAAAAAATCTTTAATTGAATCAATAGTATTTAAATGTGCAAATATTTTATAGAATTCAGATAATTTACTTAACTTCCATCCCAACTCAATCAACAATAAACATATATTGAATATCTTTCACTCAAACAGCCTAACATTGCCAAGGTTGCAACTCCTTTGCTTTCGTGTGTATCTACAGGTATTCCTTAACCTTTGTCAGTCATTTTGTAAATGTCTGCCATTATTTCAAGGGTGATTAAATCAGAGTCTAGATAAAAGAGCTCCAATTCATCATCAAGATGAGAAAAGCTGCTAAAAGCATCAGTGAGTCAATAATATCTTTTTTAATAAAAATGAACATTAAAAGGGGGAGACTTCCCATAACTCACTTTTTAAAGCACATAGAAACTACTATAATTTGAAGAAAATTCCAAGGATTTTGATGCTCTAATAATGTGATTTGATGATTATCAGTAATTACTTTTGAGCATTTGAACAAATTCAGAAAATCTTGGAGCGGAGGCTGGTTCTTGGTTGTCTAGGTTTGGTGTTTGATGAGAGTTCTGGCCTGCCGCAGTAATTCTACTTACTAGGGATTTCCCAGATAACCCTGTCAATGCAGGAGGCACAGATTCAGTCCCTGGGTTGGGAAGACTTGCTGGAGGAGGAAATGACAACTCACTCCAGTATTCTTGCCTGGAGAATTCCATGGACAGGGGAGCCTGGTGGGCTACAGTCCTTGAGGTCACAGAGAGTCAGAGACAACTGAAGTGACCTAGCATACATGCACAGATGATAAAGAGAACAACCTCAAGAAGGAAAGAAAACGTCATTTAAAATACTTCCTGTCCTTTAAAACTGTATAACCAATTCTTCTCGATTAAGGGGCAGCTCAAACTCGGCAAGTCTTCTCTGCTGAACTTGACCGACCTGAACTTTGCGACCATTTCACTGTCACTTTAAATCATCTTTGCAGAAAGAACTGAGAAAATAGAAATGTTTTCTGGGTTTGACAAGCAAAACCAGAACTGAAGTCAGAGAAGAGAATGAGCGCCCTGCTGCCGATCTCTTCCCACGTTCAGTTTCATTCTGGAGCTGGTAGTAGACACAGAACTAATGAGATCCTCTTCTGATGACTGAAAAGCTGTTCTGAAATGACTTGTTCACCTGGCTCCTGACTACTGTTGTTAAAAACACATTTTATAGATCACTTCATGATTCCCCACCTAGGAACCCACAGGGGACTTCTTTGTTCACATGGAGAAGGAAAGTCATCAGTTTCTTTTTGTTTCAATGGATAATATATTTTCCTCAGTAGTAGAAAGAGATTTCTCATTTATTCTAAAGATTTTATATTAGATTTTATTTAATGATTCTAAATAATGATATATTTGGTCTCTCATCTATGGTGAAGAAAAATAGCATGGTAATGGGGAGTTCCTTTTTAAGGTACTTTAGTTATTGCCTATTTATTTTCCTGATAGTAAGTAAGCAATGAAGCCATTCAAAGGGAGGAAACAACATATAAGAAAAAAGTTTAAGGTAACAGGAACAGGAGAAAGGATAATCCATTTTAAACAAGTTAGGAGAATGGAGATTCTGTGACATAAGTACTAATATATCCATAGTTCACTTGAAAAGCAAAATCCATATACATATACAGAGAATTTTATAGTGATGTATGCCAAAATAAAAATAAATCGATGATGAATTTCCTATTTGGAGGAGGAGGAATTGGTTCCTCCATGCCTTATTCCTGCTCTAAATAAAATAAAATAAATCATCTGCTTCACATTGCCTGCCCTCTACCTCCTTCTGGGGACCCCAGACACTCTCAGTTTCCCATTTCTCCCAGTTACTCTACTCAGGATCACGCATGTGTGTGTGCTAAGTTTCTTCAGTCATTTCTGACTCTTTGCAACCCTACGTGGGACATTCAAAATAAGCAAATCTGAATTTTCATGAATAGAGAAAAGGTGTGGATTTTGCAAGCATGTTGGGAATAAATGTGTTTTTGGTGTAGAGAAGTGGATGAACTCACCATTGACAAAAGGCAACAGAAAAAAACAAGTAATATAAGGAAAGTAGATAGGACCAATTAATACAAAAGTAGATCTTCCAGAAAAATAGCACATCACAAACCCAAATTATAATAAGTAAACGGAGATAACTCAAAGTTAAGTTGAGGAAGAGGGACAAGGAAGAGACAACTATATACATATATAGAAGGGAATGTGCTGGAATTGTGTCTGCGCATGTGATAGAATGGTACTGGAAGATGATGGAAAGGAATACATTATCCCATTTCTGCCCCCTCATCTTCATCTTTGCTACTTTTATTTTCCTCTAATCTCAGGAAATTCCAAGGATAATATTTTGGAATTCAGGTGTCCTTTTATTGACAAGTTTGCTGATAAAGCTATCATTAGTTTCACTAGAGTAAAAATTGTACTCAAGGACATTTTATTTACTGAAATTTGTTTCAATTACTATACTAAAGACCTTGTATGATTTCATTGCTGTACAAAGAGAAACAGAGGCCCAATATATCCTATGAAGGGCTTCCTGGTGGGTCAGATGATAAAGAATCTAACTGCAATGTAGGAGACCCAAGTTCAATCCCTAGGTAGGGAAGATCGTCCGGAGAAGGGTATGACTATCCATTCCAGTATTCTTGCCTGGAGAATTCCATGAACAGAGGAGCCTGGTAGACTACAGTCCATGGGGTTGCAAAGACTTGGACACGACTGAGTAACTAACACTAGCAACTAGCTAGTGCCCTATAAAAAATACTACAAAACTATTAGTTCTAGTAGATTTTCAAATGTTTCTGAGACAATCTGTTAACTTCTTGAGCAAAATGGTGCTTTGGGTCTATTTTTTACTCTTTAAAAATCTGTTAACTTCCTCTTAATATTACTCCTGGTTTTTGTGGTATTTATTTGAAAGAAAATGAAATGATTCCAATGAAGATTGGAGCATCCAAACTGAGGGTCTTGGGAAAATTTTCTCATGTTCTACAACTTTCTATTTTAAAAAGGTATCCATGAATCATCCTACTTTCTCCGTCAGCTATTTCTCCTCCTTCACAGGAATTTATGTTTCTGTTTTATTTTCTATTTTACTTCAAAAATTCTTCATGGAGGCAGTGACCTCTTAAATGGGGTTCCTACTCTCCAAGTGGTATCCAAACCACAGAGTAGAATGCAGAAGAAAACATAAACGTGTAACCTAGAAAATAAATTAAACCTTGTGCTGCTACATTGCTTCAGTCGTGTCCAACTCTTTGCAATCCTATGGACCATAACCCACCAAGATGCTCTGTCCATGGGATTATCCAGGCAAGAACACTGCAGTGGGTTCCCACAATGCCTCCAAAGGATCTTCCTGACCCAGGGATAGAACCCACATCTCCTGTGGCTCCTGCATTCCAAGCAGATTCTTTACTGCTGAACCACAAGGAAGCCCAAATTAAGCCTTACTAATAATTAATAAACTGTGGAAAGTTCTGAAAGAGAAGGGAATACCAGAACACCTGACCTGCTTCTTGAGAAATCTGTATGCAGGTCAGGAAACAACAGTTAGAACTGGACATGGAGCAACAGACTGGTTCCAAATAGGAAAAGGAGTACATCAAGGCTGTATATTGTCACCCTGCTTATTTAACTTCTATGCAGAGTACATCATGAAAAACGCTGGGCTGGAGGAAGCACAAGCTGGAATCAAGATTGCCGGGAAAAATATCAATAACCTCAGATACGCAGAGCCTCTTGATGAAAGTGAAAGAGGAGAGTGAAAAAGTTGGCTTAAAACTCAACATTCTAAAAGCTAAGATCATGGCATCTGGTCCCATCACTTCATGGCAAATATATGAGGAAACAGTGGAACCAGGGCTGATTTTATTTTGGGGGGCTATAAAATCACTGCAGATGGTGACTGCAGCCATGAAATTAAAAGTTGCTTACTCCTTGGAAGGAAGGAAAGTTATGATCAACCTAGAGAGCATATTAAAAAGCAGAGACATTACTTTGTCAACAAAGGTCCATTTAGTCAAAGCTATGGTTTTTCCAGTAGTCATGTATGGATGTGAGAGTTGGACTATAATGAAAGCTGAGCACTGAAGAACTGATGCTTTTGAACTGTGGTGTTGGAGAAGACTCTTGAGAGTCCCTTGGACTGCAAGGAGATCCAACCAGTCCATCCTAAAGGAGATCAGTCCTGGGTGTTCACTGGAAGGACTGATATTGAAGCTGAAGCTATAATATTTTGGCCACCTGATGCCAAAAATTTGAAAAGACCATCCATTTGAAAAGACCCTGAAGCTGGGGAAGATTGAAGGCAGGAGGAAAAGGGAATGACAGAGGATGAGATGGTTGGATGGCATCACTGACTCAATGGACATGAGTTTGGGTAAACTCTGGGAGTTGGTGATGGACAGGGAGGCCTAGCGTGCTGTGGTTTATGGGGTTGCAAAGAGTCAGACACGACTAAGCAACTGAACTGAACTGAACTGAACAATTAATATTGGTTTCTCCCAAGCACATTTTACCCTCCTCACATTGGTCATACATAATCTAAGGTTAAAGAGGCAACTTGAAAGGGAAAAAAGAATTTCACAGTTTGGGGACAGTTGACAAGGCACTCTGAACTCCTTCCTTTGAAAATAATATTTCGATGTGTCTGCTTTTTAGGAGATTTATAGCAATCATCCTAATAGTAGAATATTATGTATGTGTCAGTGTTAATGCCACAACAAATCACCACAAACTTAGCTTCTCAAAGAACATAAATTTATTATCTTACAGTTCTTCAGGTCAGAGGTCCTACATGAGTCTCTCAGGGATAAAGTCAAGACATCAGCTGGCTGAGTTCCTTTCTGGAGGTACTGTAGAACAGTCTGTTTCCTTGCTCATTTGGGTATTGCTGGCAAATTTCAGTTCCTCATGGTTGTATCACTGTGATCCACTGTCTTGCTAACTGGCAACGGAGGGCTATTCCCTGCTCCTAGAAGCTGCCCTACTCCTCATCTCATGACCCTTTTCCTCTGTCTTCAAAGCCAGCAGCAAAGCCAGCCCCTCCCATGTTTTGAATCTCCATTCCCTTCTCTCTCCTTGAGCCTCTCTTATCCATTCTTCTGTCTTCCATTTCCATTTTTAAGAATTCATGTGATTACAATGGTCCCACCTTGATATTCTAGGATAATCAATCTCCCCATTTTAATGCCTCCTTCATCTTAAAGTTATATGGCAAAAATAAGATAACACACCAAGAATTCTGGGGATTATTTGAAGGACCATTATTCCGTCTACCACACTTGGAAACTGTTTTGTGTAATACAGAAGTTCACCTGCTACCGTGGTGTGTGTGTGTGTGTGTGTGTGTGTGTGTGTGCTCAGTCACTCAGTTGTGTCCAACTCTTTGTAACCTCATGGACAATGGCCTGCCAGGCTCCTCTGCCCATGGGACTTTCCAGGCAAGAATATTGAGCTGTTTGCTTTTCCAGGGAATCTTCCTGATTCAGGGATCGAACCCACATCTCTTATATCTCCTGCATTGGCAGGTGATTCTTTACCACTGTGCCACCTGTGACATTTTGTGGCACAAAGATGTTGACCTGGAACCTTGCACCATAATAAATAAATGTTAAAAATAAAAAATTACCTAACTTTTAAAATATCTACACAAAGAAGTTTTGGCCCATTATTTTAAAATATTAAAATATTCCATCTTCAAATTGCAAAAACAGCTACCGATTGACATTGGCAAAGA